>JAGDQP010008005.1:0-46667 GCA_022664845.1 Lepisma saccharinum | reverse complement strand
CTTCATACCAAATTTCATGTTTCTAGCTTACTCCAAACATCCTAAACAATATGATGAGTGAGTGAGTGAGTCAGTTAGCCTAAAATGTGCAATTTCAGGGGTCCACAACTAGAACATAGTTTGAGATACGAATATGAAATTATGCACATCTGCACACATTTACCATATCTCCTTAACGGCAAAAGCTCATATTCCTATCTTTAACATCTTTTTTTTTACATGGCCCCCAAATCGTCGATTTTGCCATAAACTCTTGTTCCTGTATAACATGCTTCTGGCAGTGCTGGCGTTTTCTGACGTGAAGAACTTGGCTCATGCACTGCCGTGCATGTTGATATGATAAGTTGATCACTGATCTGTATCTACGGTCTTATGACAAATTTAAAGACAAGAAATTTATAGGAGCTAAAAATATATTTATGCAGGCTTTTAATATTATCCGGAAGCATAATTTTGAACTTCATGGATAGTCATTTAATAAAAATATTAAGAAAGATAAACGAATGTATATCATAAGAGGATATGCCAAATGTAGAGGTAAATAATACATGTTGTTAAAAAACTTAAAACAAGAATTTAAAATATCTGAAAAGATGAATTTAAAAAAAAAAATGTCTGTTTTTTTTTTAATTTTCTTTTGTTTAGTTTGGGGGGCTTATGATATGGGTACGTATGCAGGAAAACCAACACGTACTTTCTTTTATATAAATACATATCTGGATGGATTGTTGCAGATGTGCGACAGAAAATAATTTTATTTTATACAGTAAATGGAATCTTTAAATATTTTATGTGTTTACATTGTTGGTATATAAAATGTAAATTAAGATTTTAATACTTGAAAGTTTAAGTCTATTTTTGATGAGATACAAAATGGAGCTGAATTAAATATAATGTTTTTATAATGGACAAGTGCGAATGAATAAACATATGCGAATAAATGTCAAGCAAGTGAGCAGATATGATTGAGCTATCAGATTCGGTAACTTATTGTATAATAATAATAATAATAATAATAATAATTTTATTAGTCGTTAGACAACTATTTACAACTGGAAGAATGTGGCGGATATTTTGCTAATGTTAAGTTATAGAAGCTAGTTGTATATTGTTTGATTCAGGATAAAACAGCCAGCGAGATTATATAGATTATTGCTAAATAATTAAATATGTATTAATTTGAAGTAAGAAATGTTCTACGCCGAGATATAATGTAAGAAAGTAAATTGCTATCTCAAAGTTGCTGACAATTGTAAGGGAATTTTATTGAAAGCGTCTAAGTAAGGATTTGTGAATAGAAGCTTGGTATAATAATAAAACTTCGAACTTTACTTACCTAGTTTTCTTTCAAGTCATATTTGACATATATGTTTGCTAGAGTAATATATTACTCTAGAGTACAAACATTAGAAGTGAGAGTGGCCTCACCTAAAGTACATTAAGCCTGGGTTGTTAAAGATTCAACCTTAACTCATATTGCGTCGGAACTATAACGTCATCGGAGCGAATATCTAGAGAAGTCCCTGAGATCCTTAGAGTAAATGCTCATCGTCGGATAGGAATAAGAATATTTTATTGTAGAAGATACCAATATGTCAGACATCGATCGACCTATTACAACAGGTCATTGGTGTTGATGCGGAATAGTTTTAATTTTCCACGTAGGTCTTACTTTTATGTTATCGCGTTTTCTTTGTAAGTCTAAACCTGAGAGAATTTTATTTGCTGTCTTGATGATGATTTTATGATTTTGGTGAAATTTATGTATTTGATAGAAGAAGGTTAAAAAATGCCACTTTACATAGAACAGTTCATTTTCTATGACGGATTGAGAAATACGATTCAAGAAAACAATAATTCAAAATTGCATAAATTTCCCGCTAAAACATTTTCTCGCAAGTGGAATATTTTGTCACTTCTAGTATCATATTGGAGAGATACTGGAGAGTAAGTGATGAAAATTTAAGATTTGTATTACTTATTTGACCCTTTTAGTCAAAAGCGTAGTGTCGGATCGTGTGCAGACTGGAGACATATTTTTCTTTCATTTAAGGACCCATGGCCTTCGACAAGACAACAACTATGATTAATATACAATATACAATATATTCGTCAAAGTCCATCTATTTGTGAGCAAAATGAGGTAAAACTTATCGCTTTACGTAAAAGAGTTCATCTTTTATGACTGATTAGAAAATAAGATCCAAAAAACAATAATACTTCAAGAAGCGGACGTTTCCCGTCAAGACTTTTTTCCGCAAGTGTGTGTGTGTGTTTTTTTAGTATGTTATTAGAGAGGTATCAAGGAGCAAATCTTGAAACTTTCAACTTGTTATTCCATATTTGGTCCTTTGACCTTAATCGAAGACCTGAATTGAAAAACATCTCAAGTAAACTTTTTTCGTATTTGCATTTCTTTTTCTGTTCGTCGATATGTATGTTCCAAGGGTTATCCATTTGCATAAATATTACAACCTAATCCCACCACAAAAAACATTTTTTCAATACAAAATAATTTCCGCTGAATACGATTACATACGAAGACCCTGGATTGTTTTTCGTTCCTCCTGAAAAATATATTACGGTGGAATTAGGATGTTTTTCAATTCAGTTCTTCAATTTTACATCTCTTAGACTACCTGACATTTGACATTAAAACAAATGCCATGAGAATTATTGAGTTTCACATGTCGCTTTAACTGAAGTTCAATTTGAGAGAATAGAGATAGTCCATGCGTCAGGTAGTTTTGCCTCCGAAAAAGTGAGGAAGTTTTGATTTTTTCATGAACTTGTGCATTTTAGTGTCCTTGATAACATACTAAATTTGTACCCTCGTACCTTTGTCGCTCGAGCCGACATATTATCAAAATGGCGGCTAAAAACAGTTTTTTTTTTCGAAATATCTCGATCCCAGTGCATCCTACGGCAAAAGTATTTATTTTATAATCGAAAGAGGATAAACTTTGCTACAAATTATGTCATATACATTTTTCTTGTAAGCCTAGTGGTTTTCGCACAACAGCCGTGTGAACCTTAGCATATTTTTAAGTTAGCACAGTCGCTTTCTACAGAGTTGAACGAGGTCGAAACTGTTGATATTACTCCAACTGCACTTCATTGCCCCCCACTCTTTGTGCGTGTGTGCTCCTTGCGTCTAAGTGGACTTGTCCTCTAGTTTTCTGGACGTGACAATTAAGGCTCAGTTCAAGTGGGTTTTCCCGCCTTTTTCGTTTTACGTCAATTATTCAGAATTCCGTGCAGGTAAATAAAATATAACTTTCACAGACCAAAGTTCGTGTCATGCTTCAATAATGAGTTCAATTAGCTTTAAGGAAATGTTAAGAACAATTTCTGGATTGTGTGCAGACACTTTTGGGACATTATTCTGTCCCAAAAATGTCTGCACACAATCCTGAGGTTACTAGTAGCATTTCTTTAAAACTAATTAATTGTACTCATTATTGAAGTACAAAATGAATGTTAGTCCGTGAAAGTTAAATTTTGTTTACCTGCACTGAATTTTGAATAACTGACGTAAAACAAAAAAGGTGGGACAACCCGCTTGGATTCAGCTTTAAGAAAAGAGCAAATGGACGACTGGAAACAGACGTCGACAACAAACACAAACTGAAAAAGAGACTGATAGAAATGGGAAGGAACTTCCAAAATAGATTCTATAACAGAAATATGGTCAACTCTACACTAACGAAACTTCTCGGACAAACTATTAGAAAAGAAACACGAAATAAAGAAGAAGGAAATAGAATATTTTTTCCTTTCACTTGCCATCCTAACTATGAAAACAAAATTGAAAAACTGGTCCAAATGTTTTGTAACAATATCAAAAGTGAATACAGTAAAGAGGAGTGGTGGACCAGAATGCCACAGGAAACACCAATGATAGATTACAGAAGACCCCACAATCTGAGTCGCATGCTGACTAAGGCAACCTTCTCACGGGGGAAACCCCAAAAAAGGAAACCCCAAAAAATTTGACCCCCCCCCCCCCCCCCCCCCTCAATAAATCAAAATGAACCACACACATATCATTAGAAAGCACTGAATGGAATTATTCCAATATATAACAGAGCCTACTCAGGACTGTATCTACAAACAAAAACAAAGAAAAAATATAACACCGACAGAATGCTGGGTCGGTACGGAGGAAAACGGTCAGGAACACATGGCAGCATAGCTCCATACTAACCACAAAAATTAAAATTCCAGGACCCAACAAATGGGCCAAACAATAATAAACCAGAAGATACATATTGTACTTAGAGTACAATATCTTCTTCTTCTTAGAGTACATCACACGATCATATTACCACTTCACTTTATTACATATTACAAAACTTTCGGTAGTTTCTTGTGCTTGCGGAACAACAAGACATCCGACTCTTTTGACTTCCAGCGATTATGACTCACGATCGATGTTAAATTCAGGAAAATGAGGTGGCGTTAAAGGGCTCAGTGGCGTTATATGGCTGCACTACCTAACAGTTTAGCAATGTAATCGAATAAACTCTTACCTTGAATGACTTTCTCAGCATATGTCATATCTGAAATCAATTCGTGACTAACTTTCCCATTATATTTTTCGTGCAGTTCCTCCAATTCCTCCCGTATCTTCTCTTGTATATCTTGGTTCAATGCTAGTTCATACAACATGAATGTCATTGACGTGGTTGTAGTCTCAGAACTTCCAACAAACACAGAAGCTGCGATGCCTAAAATATCATAGTCACTGACTTCTACAAATACAGAAAGCAAGCATTAACATACAACAAATCACTTTGTAGAACAACATATGACACTTCTACATAACAGCATTTCATTTCATTCACACAGCTTATTAGTTTTGTATTTCCTTGTAAATAAGTTTTATTTAAGTATTTTTCTATGATAGATTTATTTTTGTTTACCCGTCTCAAAGGTGTGCAGAGATTTTTGAAAGCAGAATTTTCAAGGTATAATAAGATTTTGAAGTATTTTTAGAAGACTATATAATTAGTCTTCCAGAGCAACGGTGTATAACCTTGGACTTTTACTAATCCGTGGCAATATCTACACTCAGTTTTAAATTTTGACTGTTTATTAATTAGATTTAACACATATTTTCCTTTCCACAGCAAATAAAATGTAAAACTGTGCTACCATCGCTCGAACTTCGCACAAACTGCAACCTGTTACCATATTTCGGCCATTCTAAACTTCACCAGACGTTTCTACGACGTACGTATGCGTAGTTTGGGGACTACAGGCACGCAAAGTTATCACGGCATCGTCACAAATCGCATCATATTTCCACAATTGACGCAAGGCGTGTTGTTTTAGCAAATCATAATCGAAGTTGTACCCAATACTTAGGGTTCAAGTCTTACAACGTTTCTGAAAGCTATGTATGATGTTAGGTATACCGCCTGCTTTGGCAATTGATTTTGTTTTGTAGACATGAAATAATCGGTATCAGTCGACTATATATTTCGTGCATGCATAGTTTTAATCTTAACAACATAGTAAGATATAACAGTTCTTACATTCTAGTGAGTATCTTCATGCCAAATTAAACATAAATCTGTCTTCTTATAAGAAAAAAAATTCAACGTTTGAAATCCAAACTTAATAAGTGTATAAACAAAATGTATAGGTATAGTATAATATTGGTATAGGTATAATTTTGGCAGTTGTTGTAGTAGTAATGTTGATGATGATGATGATGCGTGGTGGTGGTACAGGCACGAAACGAATATACTGCCACGAATGGAAATGCTCCTTGGTTCGATACTTACGCCCCCCTTCTCCACGACGCAGACAATTACCCTTGTACTCAGTGCTCCTCAATGACGTCACAGTTGTAACAACAAAATGGCCGCCGGTGGTCGTTGTGCGCAAAGTACTTATATAATATACTGAGAGGTTGTGCGTGTGTGCACAGTAGCTCAACCACAGAATACGAATGGCACAGAAAAAAAATAAAAAAATTCTTATTAGCCGACCAAAATAGGAATAGACGCGAGGGTGAGGTCGCTAGTGGTTGTTTACACGCTGCAGCAGAAGTCTTGTCAAGAACAAACGCAGTGTTACCAAAGGTGCAGTCAGGAAATTATAGCATAAAATATACTCATTTAAAATGTTGAAACTTGCTTTTCTGTGAGACTACTATTGTCTCATTATTGAATCCGACTGCTTCCTACTAGCAATTGTGGGAGGGGCCAAAATATAATTTAGGGACTCATGTGTTAGCGAAAAGGAATCACTGAGGCGGAAAGCAAAGGTACTCCAAGGTTAAAGGTCGTTGCATTTGAGAATCACAGTAGAGAAGAAAATTGCTCTCATTACATTATTTTATTGTAATATTGATGACTAGCTGACTTAGTGCTTGGTTTATTCCCTGTATGTGGAGGAGGGGGTGACTTGTAACATTTGTCAAACATTGTTCTTTGTCCTAAAGAATACCCAATCCAAATTTCAAGTTTCTAATTTTATCAATTTTGATTTCTTATATTCCACTCTGTAAGAGGTCTTCGCCCCCTCACCGGGGATGTCGAATCTAAAATTAAGACAGCTATTGCTAATGAATTGAAACGAACCTATTTTCATGCCAAATATCAAGTTTCTAACTCCAGCGATTTCCGAGTTGCACTTCATCCACCTTTAACCCCTGTGGGGCGGGACAAACTTTTTAATGCCATAGTTATTCTCATTAGGTACTAAGGAATATATTTTTGAATTTCATTTATGGTCTTTAAACATCTAATGCTCAGGTCAGGATAGGTATCGGCCACGGTCTACGTTGAAGGTGCCATCCCGGCATTTGTCTGGTGTGACTGAGGAAAACCCAGGAAAAACCTCAGTCAGGAAGGTTGACCGCTGGCATCGAACCCACGAACTCCCGAATGCTACGCCGGATCGCCAACACACTACCACGGAGCTATGGTGGATCGGTACTAAGGAATATATGCTCCATAACTTTGTTCCAAACCGTCAAGGGGTGTGGAATTGTATAGCGGTCAAACAATCTTGCAGCTTTAGCACTGTGTTTGCCCAATAATTTACTATATCACCAGAGTAATTGTCACGTATACGAAAGTATTCAAAAGAAACCTTCAGTACGTTTATTTAGTTGGTTGTACAATTATGCATCTAACCTTCCAAAATTATATTTTATTGAGAACAGTATGGCTACATAGAATGATGGAAATAGATACATAACAACTAAGATTGAGAACATGGAGAAAGTACACAAATTTAAATACTTCATCTACCGACGCTGTAAGAATAATGAAATCACGATGACTTGGGCAGGCAGGCTATGTAGCTCGCATGGGGAGGAAAACGAAGATTATATTCCATCTTGGTAGGAAAGCCGGAGGGAAGATCGAGACGACGTTGAGAGGACAATATAAGAAGGGATTTTTGAGAAGAAAGTATTTGTAATGAAGATGAGGGAAGGTAGTCGACCAGCCTCTTACGGAGGTATCATCCCGGCATTCGCCTAGTGTGGTTGAGGACAAACCTGGACAAAAATGTCAGGATAGCCGGCCTCGAGAGTCGCATACGCTACCTCCGCATTACCGCTCCGAAGTCCAGGACGCTACCGCCTGGACCATGAGGCATATATAAAACGAAACACAAGTTTTTAACTTGATGATGAGAAAACTAGCCATCTTCTGGCAAAAATCGGGAGAAATCCGTTTTGTCAATCACATGACTTGGGTTTGATAGGAGGTGACGCCTGGCTGACGAACTGCGAAGTAGAAAGCAGCTGAGTGCATGTATGTGATGAGAGAGAGAGAGAGAGAGAGAGAGAGAGAGAGAGAAATATATAGATCAATGCTCTCATTCGAACAGTTGACTGTAGGATAAAAAAAAGTATATGTTGGCTGCAATATCTTGGTGCCCATAAGAAAACTTCTCGTTTTGGCAATGAAAGAATCTTGCCACAAGTGAAATATATGTATTAACTAATGATCTGCGTACATGGGAATTTCTGTCCTCTTGACTCAAAATCTCGAATAAAAATACTTAGTTTCTAACTTTAGCGGTCATTCTCCTTGACCTTTGAATAGCTACATTTGATTGGTCACTAGCGCCTTATTAGTTTGACTCGTTGTCCTTAGTCATCCTACGAAAATATATTTAAAAAGCTTAAATTAGTGCATTTCACTTCCATTTCCAACTGAATAGTACAGATTGGCTACAGCATAAAATGCTGGAAAGCCTGAAAATATTTCCTTTAGACGTGAAACATAAGTTTGTGTTTAAAATTGCACTATGGTCTTATGTGATTAAGGAAGGACAGATTGGCTACAGAATAAAATTCTGAAAAGCCAACGTTAAACACACTTCTATGTTTAATTGTATATTATGTTCTTGTGTAGTAAAGGAAGGCATAGTACTGGTTACAAATTAAATGCAATTCAATTCAATAATACTGACTACAGAATAAAAGTTTGGAAAGCATAAAATATTACATTCAAACCTGTATTTTGCACTTATGTGACAAAGGAAAGACATATTTTACAATCCAATATACTTACTTATTTTAGACTCCAGAAGCGTTTGTAGTCTTTTCGTTGCTTTTCCATCACTGTTATTATCATCAGTGGATTTAGTATCCAATAAATTTTGCAAATCCATTATTAACTGTAAAGCATCTTTTGATTTTATGTTGTTAGTTTTTCGATAATTCACAATGTAACCAAACATTTTCTCCAAGAATTTGTAGATATCCGTCTCGAGAACAGTAAGATGAAACATCTTCATAAAACGGGGAAACAATGCCACACCAAGAAAACCTATAATCCGACGAAATGTTGGATGCAATATTCGTGAAGTTACTTTATGAATGTCAGCATGAAACTCTGAGTTTTTAGACCACTTAATTCCACAGGACGCGTATAATATTACGCCTATTGTGTACCATCTAAGTGTGTTCTCAACATCTAATTCACCATGAGTTTCTGCTGACAATTTGTGAATAACGTTTACTAACATTACACCACATTCATTCAATGATGGTACCATATTCTTCACTTTAGCAATGGTGAATCCTGATGTAACGCTTTCACGACAAAACTTCCATTTCTCCCCTTTCATCCAGAATAGCATCCTGGGTAACAATGGGTCAATATCTTCATCAGGAGCAAAGGCATTGTTGGTAAAATATTCAACACCATCTTTAACAAACATTGTCTTTATAATATCAGGATCTCGAACTCCCAACAATGGATACCTTAGATAAAACAATCCAAAATAAGGCAATCCTTTCGCTTGTTGGTATATTTCAAGACATTGTTGCCCTAAATTGGCTTTCAATAATAGCAAGTGTTTAATATTTCCGAAGAGGAGACTAGGTTCAAGATATGGTACACCTTTCTTCTTCCAATAGTCGTGATTCCATGTGAGGTAGATATATGTAGGATATAACACTGCTATGCTGGCAATCACATAAATGATTAGTTGGATACTGAAGTCTAGCATCTTGTTTTTATGGACTTGATTGTAGGATCTCACTGAATGGATTGGAACCTGTAGAATGGAAAGAAAACTTTATAATCATATTCAATAATGCTAATAATGCTTCATGGTGATGAATAATGAAGGATATTGAATATTTAGTAATAATTTACTAACAGTAAGTAAATATAGTACATCATTTTACTTACAGTACACACAATATTAATCAGTTACGTCTACATGCATCAAGCTGTACACTTTCCATAATTATCAATCAAATATCAATTCAACATTATAGTAATATGTTTATAATCGAATGTCTGTGTCTGCTTGCTTGAACACGATTTAAATCTACACGCGTGCATTGATTTCAATCCAATTTCACACACGTGTTCCTTGGATACAGGCGCAGGAGCTTAAGGTATTTTAAATCATCGGCATTGACTGTGCTGCGATATAATTAATATAAACAGTAATTGTATTGCTTATAACAATGAAATAAAAACATTGTTTCCATTTTTAAGTTAAAACAGCAATCAGAAATAGTTTAGATATTTTAATTTAAATTAGAATTGTTGCAAATAAATATATTTATTTTTAATGTTTTAAAGCATTGTATTGTAGTAGTATTAGTAGTGAAACTAGTAGTTGTTGTAGTATTACTTGTAGCATAGATATGAGGATAAGATAAAGATAAAATGAATTTAATGGCTTGTAACAGCACTATGGCTTACGCCCGTCCTGTTGAGGATAAGGAAGAGGGAAGGAAAGATATACACTGAATGGTAGCAAAAAAGTTGTGTGTCAGGGAACTATTGCCATGCTAGGAGTGATGTGGATTACACGAAGAAGTGAAACTTCATAAGCAACATGGAAGAAAGAATTAGGCAGGTCAACAGTGAAAAATAAAAAGCAAAGAAAGGCATAGAAGTTTTTTTATTAGCAGTTAAGGAAAAAATGGATGTGATAAGAGCAGGTTGAAGTACAGAAGAAAAGGAGATACCAAGAAACAAGGAAGAGAAGAAAGGCAGGAAGCAGAACAAAAGGAGAGTGGAAAAGAAGAGACAAAACTGTGGTGGAGGATAGAGAATATAGGAGAAGAAACAGAAGTGATAAAGAGAATGCTGAAGAAGGTGGGAAGTGTTTCAACGTACAGAAAAGGAAGCAAGAGGCTGCTGGAGGTGATAAGAGAGAAGAGGAGAAAAAGCAAAGAGAGGAGGAGAGGAGAAGGGAATGATGCAGAGAAAAGGAGTAATTTATAGAATTCAGTGCAGTGATTGTGAAATGTGCTATGTGAGGGAAACGGGAAAGAGGTTAAGAGAGCGGATAAAACAACACAAAGATGACGTTAGATTGCGGAGGGACAGAAATGCTATCTATAAACATATAAAAGACACGGGACACTTAGAGGATAGGAGTGAAGTGAAAGTACTGGGACAGGAAGATAGAAAGACTGTCAGAAAATGGAAAGAAGCAAGATTTATAGAAGGGGAAGGGAAAAAGTGATGAACTGGAAGTGGGAACTTAAAATTGATGAACAGTGGAATAAGTTATTAAGGGGCCTTAAGATATAATTTGTACATTTGGTGTAAGACGTAGATTTTTTATTTTTAGTTTAGTATTCCTCTTATTTTCTATTTACCATTTTTTATGTATTATCTCACTTATAAAACTAAAAAAAAAAAAAAATACAGGACTACGCTTCTTTTGGGATTGTATCCTTAGATGTACCGTAGTTGGAACAGGGGGGAAGGGAATATGTGAATATTGTTAATTATAATTTCATTTCGTGTAGAAGGTTACGAGATTGGTTGGCAGTGAGCCAATCAGGAACAAGATAGTTGTCTCGTTAGAAGTTGTGTTGTTCATGTAATTTGAAGTCAAGTAGTTAGTTAGTTGCTGAAACTGTTACACGTTTTTAGTTTTTAATTAAAAACTAAATCCACTAACTGAGTGTATAGGAACCTACTTGGCAGATAATGGCTGAAATATTTTCCCAATGCAATATTAATTTTCGACTTGCTACTAATGTGTTGCTTTCTTAATCGGGAATGGCTTTCTTTACTAAACGGCAGACATTTTTACAAAATATAGCGTGAAAATTTGTGATAGGATTTTATGATATTTTAGTATGTTGTTTCTGACGCACTTTCATACACACCCCTTGCCCGTTTTTAACCTGTTATTTACTTATTTTTCGTCAATAATGACTATATTTACCGCACTGAATAGCCGGAAACGGCAGCAATTTTTCCTAAATGACAGGAAAGTCTATGGTCGTACTTTAAAGGACTTTTCGAAAGATATTTCTGGGAAATTTCCACTTTTTCTAAAATTTCATCTTTTTTCTCTTCTGCAAATTGGGCACGATAGACACAAGTGTTACCTTATTCGAATCTTTGCTCTATAAAATTTCCAACTTTGTAACATTCATGACACTATGATAATTAGAACCGTGATCAGGCCAGTGCACATATTCTTTTCTTCAAATTCCAATATACAGGGTCTCTGGCAGAGGCGGTTCTCGACCGGGGCCGGGGGGAAGGGGACGGGGCAGTTTTTTGCAGTGAAGATAAACTAATATCCTCAATTGTCTTGAAATATTTAGTATAATTAATATTTATTTTGCAAGAAGTTTAATGTTATCGATTCTTGAATGAAATGAAGTGTACCATGATAAGCTTCTTCTATAAACATGGGGTGGGGGAAGAGTCATTGTGTATGTTAGAAACTGCATTTTGTCGAGTTTTAAACGATTTTTTAATTTCTTAGAACAAGTTTCAAGTAGTTATTTTATTGTTTTTTGGTTATGTAACACAGTATTTTTTGTTTTTAAAACCTTTTAGAAGTCTTCACTATCAACAACTTGTAACAAAGGGAAGACCACATCATCTAAAAATGTAATTTATTGCTTATAGGCAATGCGGTGTTATTTCGAAATTATACCACCAGTAGCTTATACCGAAAACGACAGAACGCTAATCGTTGTCCGACTTGTTTCTTACTATAAAAATAATATATGAAATTCTAGTCCGACCTACAAATAAAAAGTAGAAATCTTTGTTGCTGTTTTTTTTTTTTAAATCATCTTATTTAGGCCTAAATTGGTGTTGAATTATACAATATATCCAGTGTGTATTTATAGATTTATAAGTGTGTTTGTGTAGAGGGAGGGACTCTTAATGCCGTTTTATGTAGTGTAAAATCCAATCAAGTCATTTCATCCAGTGTAAATTTGTGAGTTAACTATACGTTTCCCTCTGTAAATTTTATAAATTACATGCACTGATGAAAAATATTAAAATGTTCGCTTTTTCTGCTTCAAATAATTATTGTTTTCTTACGCTGAAAAAGGTTTTAAAACGTACATATTTCCTTCATAGATATACCTAAGGAGAATTAATATGCAATTTTTTAAAAAAATGACTGAAAATGACTCATGTGTATCACACCCACCCACACAAACAGACATTTGTTGGGTCATTCTCTGAGAAGAGCTTGTACTGAAAAACACATTGTAACGAATGTGGGAAGGCAAAAGAGGAAAGAAAGATAATGTAGATTATGGACAGCATCAAAATAGAAACACTTTAGATATATAATATGCAACATTGAGAGCTGCCCCCCCCCCCCAAGTTTTTTTTCCTCTAGAACCGCCCCTGGTCTCTGGAGATTCTATTTAGTAACCATTATTGATCATCCTGTATTGTACTGACCTTTGTGATTGTTGGTGAATATGCTTGATATAAGTGTCATTTTTCTCCCTTATGCACATTTTGTACGTACATAGTACTCCGAAAGTAAAATTGGTTATATTATTTTTTGTCACCTTGTATTGTCCGACCTTATCATTGTTAGGTATATTTGATACAAGTGTCTAAGGAATGCGTTGGTCTGGTTTGGTTGACATACGATAACAGTCAGTGTTTCAAACTTCAAACGATTTCTGAAAGTATCACGTTTATTCCAAAATATTCAATTTTCTCTTCTTCCTCTTCTACAAAGTGTGCACGATTAGCACAAGTGTTACTTCTACAAAATCTTTGCTTATAGCCTTTTCAACGATATATGCTTCATCGCCCTGTGAGAAGTAGAATTGTGACTAGAGGCATGAACATGAAGGTCGACAATTTTCAAAAACTCGCTGCCCATTTTTTAAAATATTGGAAAAAGCTATGATGGGATTTTAGGGAACTATCAGTATGTTGTAGCTGATATATTTCCCTACCCTCACGCCAATTTTCAGCTTATTACTACTGTAATTTCTTCCTTTCTTTGTCAAAAAATGGCTACCTTTATTGCACTATATATCGAATTGACACAATTTCGTCTTGAGGAGAATGACAGAAACGGATAAGAGATTAATTTCTTTTTTCTATTTCCGAGAACTCTAATTCAAACCAGGAGAATACAATTGAGATTTAAATAGATTCAATATTATTTAACGTGTTGTATTAATACTTACCCAAAAGACCTGACAAAGAGTATAGAGTTGTGTGAATCAGTTTCATCTTAGAGTTGGATTAACACTGATTACAATGTGTTTATAATTAGATATTCAATAAAGAAACACAGTAAATAACAGTAAACTGAATCAAACCAAATAAATATACAGAAGTTAGCATCACCAAGGCGTTCGATAAAGTAACCCATTGCGCTTAACAAATAGGCAACTTGCGTGTTAGAATCTCTTGTCACAAATGAGTAATTTTATCCCACGTATATTACGTATTGTCGTGTAGAAAAAAAAATGCCATAATCTTTATGAAGTTGGGAATTTACGAGTGTGTTTGTGTCAGGAGTATGTGTCTGTTCGTGTGAAATTATTTAAGAAGAAGAATACAGCCAAATTACTGTACATCATTTAGGAAATAGCTGAGACAATCATATAAACATTCGAATATAACATCTTTTTTCTGACGTAATATTTAATAGTTGTTACGTTCAAGTTTATTATTATGAAATCGCACAGAAAAGTACACTCGCGAATGGGACTCTTTTGTTAAGTTGCATCATCTAGGAAAAGCAACTCAGATGTTTGGCAGAACCAAACATGAAATATTAATTTTACTAACAAGGAAACTGTCTCCGGTGGGACACGAATATCAGCATCAAACGTCCACAGTGCAAAAGCGTTGATGTGTTCAAATGAACACTCCTGTAAGTATTACGTCTCGGCATTTCGCGGAACACGAATTGCAGGACTTCAAAAATTTCGAAATTTTGTTCTGAACGCCTCAAGGGTATGCAACACTACATACATATGAGTTGAAGTGATCTATTTACTATTCACTTTTATAGAAAAGGATCCCCTGAAGATAATTTAAATGTTATATTAAAGTTATTGATGAAGCTGACGTGTTAATTAATTGCTCTGATCCCTACCAAATGCGAATATTATATAAATACAGGGTGACACAAAGGAAACCTCCCATCCCGATAATTCCGTAACCAATTGATTTCCAGGAGGAATCCCGACAAACTCTCCTTTTAATTTAAGGAAGAACGTGTCATCATGGTCAAGTATTGCATGCAGTTCCATGTTATTGTGGTCTAGTGGCAAAAAGTGAAATTTTCTTAACTGAGAACGTGGGTTAATTAACATATCGTAATGTTCCTTCGATTTCTTTATGGTGGAGACAATTGATACACGGGAGTGGATTTTAGCCCTCAACCTTTTATTATAAAACATAGTAACGTTAACAAAATTACCGTCCCGTAGGAAACCAATTTACGGTATTAAAGATAGAAGGATAACTTCTATAGACTTCTTCTTCTTCTTCGGGTGTTTGGTAGAGGATCAGGAATGAAGGATAGCACTGGTTGCGTAGCCAACCTGGGTGCCAGGAGTTTATACCAGATGCGTAGCCAACTGAGTACCAATTAGTGTTCCAGATGCATAGCCAACTGAGAACGGAGGAAGTAGAAGAGCTGACCACCCTGGAGCGAGTGATACCTCTTGCCTTGCGTCGGTTCATGTTATAGGTGATTTTGTGGGGGGTGTCTTCATTCTCCTCCTTTGGCCACTTTAGCTCCATCTGATGTTTATTTGTGGAGTTGACTGTCGTCTGCACCTATTTATGTGTCACTACTTGTTTAAATCTACACATGTTTGTCCAATAAACATGATTGCTTTGTTTACGTAATATCCACGTGTTCGGAATATACGCGGGATATTGCATTCCCCCTAACAGTAGAAAATAGTGAACAAGAGTAAATGTTTTGTGAACTATATTCTGGCTCACTGACACATATTCCGTTTCTTAGCACTATAATCACTTCACATTTTATACACTATGTAGGTAGAAGTTTTATATATGGATGGGCTCGCTTTGTAGGAACACTAGGAAAACTAATATCGTTATGCCACGGAGCATGCAGATTAGGCCGATTCGCCGTTATTATCCTCGAGTCGGTGGGACTTATCAGTATTGCTATGATTGATTTTAGTACTGGTACACGAGGCCACTTAATGTTTGTGTTGTTTTAACACGGTTGAGTGTCGTTTCCTCGTACACTGTTGTTGAGTTCTTGGGTGCAATGTTTAACTTGCAAATGTTGGTTTTACTATAATTATCTATTTTTATGACAAGTGACGAAACCTTGTTTATAATTTGTTCACTGCTTGACAAGTACGTTTTTTGTATAACTTGACGCAGTATAAAAATAAAGAAAATTTTCATCAGGATGGCTGTTATGGCAATAATACTAGCTATTATGTAAATAGGCATTTTCTAAAAAAAAAAAGGTAATGAGTTATTTTAGGTTGTAAGATTTTCTTACGTGGTAGTATACAACACGTAAAGTAATCGTTAGTATGATAAATAGTATAAAATAATGCTAACTACTACTATTATAGTCCATGATAATGAAGAATGTAGGTGGAGATCAGAAAACTTATTCGGAAATTTTTTTTCTCATGGTTTAATAATGTTTGCAGATTGTCCATTGACTGTTGTAAATTTTGAAAATTCATCGTGAAGTTTAGTGATAAAGTTTCGGGTAAGTTTACGTAGTCTAATTTTGGGTCAATTATACGTCTTGTTGGTAGATTTAGGTTTTCTGTCATAATTCGCTCAAATTGATTGTATTGGAAATAGTAGTTATTTGTCGAATTGGGAGTTTTCTTTATAGGTATCCGATTATGTTTCTTTAAAATATTGACTTGTTTTCGTGTTGCCACGTGTATTCCTGCCGAAGTATATGTATAGAATTCTTCTTGTGATGAAAGTTGTGGTCTAACCTGGCAGTTTTAGTAGAGTTTTAAAAAGTATGTCACATAGACAATCAGTTTTCTGAGTCTTGGGATGATCCTCAATTTTGCAGATAGTAAACAATTGATTTCTGGCATAACGACATATCTATTTCAAATACAGCAGTGTCTGATTTTATGATAAAGTCTGGTATTAACATTTTAAGGTGTGCCGTTCCAGTTAAAAATCCATTGTTAAAAGTTTTATAAACTATCTGGTAACTTGACCATTTAATATTTGGTACTTGTAAAACGATATCCAAATTGGCTAACGTTGGGTCAAAGACTAGTAAAAAAACTTTTGGAACTTTGGTAAAAGTTTCCGAGGTCCTCTGATATCAAAGAATTTCGTAATATCGTATGATTCTTAATTATTTCTGCTGCTAGTGATGGTTTAATTAAAACATCGTTGACCGTATTTTGTAGCAGGCTCTGAATAATATTACGGAAATGATGCTCGAGAATTTGAAAGCTTTGTAAAGTAATTAAAAACCGTTCATTCGAGGCACTAGTACAGAGTAATTGCAAAATCTCGCTATGTACTTGCGATATAGCCTGTTCTACTGAAACTGCGATTTTTCAACTATATAGGTTAACTGGTATTTGCTTTGTTTAATAGTCTGTATTTGATTATTTAGATATTCATTTTACTTTTGTAGTTGGTTCACTGCGTTATTGAGCTTATGTGTTTCGTACAAATTATACCCTCCTAGTACGCAGTTCGCTATCCCAGCTAGAAGTGAGAAAATCATTCGCTTCTATCGCTTTCCGCATCCTATTTTGAAATCGCAGGGTATAGTTTGTGAAACTTAATCTACAAATTGTTCCTCTCGTTGATGTAAAATTTCTGATTAATTTTTTGTATCTACCACAGCTATAACTCTGGAGATGGGCCTCTGAGAAGTAAATATGGAGGCGGAATGGCACAAAATCCGAGTCTTCATAGTTGATTAGGACTTCAATTTTTCCCATTGATATTCCATATTGTTGTATGTCTTTTCTGCATTACCATTAAGGAAGAGTAGAAAACAGCATAGTAGTGTTATAAATACTGAGTTGTCCACAGCGGCGAATGTCCTTGAAGATCAATGGCCATCCTGCAGAAAAAACAACGATGGTTTATATTTTTTCCCCAACGATCATTATTTTTATGTTCTAGTTATAAACAAGATGCTTGTCATGCTGAACAAAGAGTATTTACTGCGAGTGAATAATTTCCTAAAAAATCGTGATATTGATCCGGTAAATCGAAAAAAATAGAAGGTTACCTAAAATATCGCCGAAACAGTACCGTAGATGAGAAGAAATTATTTGTGCAATTAAGTACGCTGTGTCGTGACTATTTGATTGCACTGACAAACACTGATTAAGCTACAATCCATTACACTAAGAAGTGGGAAGACGGGTAGCGTACCCTATCTTTTTATTTGGATTAGGTGAGTATTGAATTGCCTTTATTTCGATTTTTTGTATATAATGGTGTGGTATATAACTTGTGAACTGCTTGTAGTATCAAGAACTGCCGACAGTCGGCGTTTCGCTTAGTCTCTTTTACTCTTTGCCTGGTGAACAATGCCATCTACTGTGTGTGTGTGAAAACTCGTGTTCACCCGTTAATGATTGTTTTCATCGCTGAAGATTGCTGTAAATTAATCCTGAATCCTTTGTTTATTTTTTGTTTTTGCTCCACCTTAATAACAAATGTTATATTGTCTCCAAAATAGACTGAAAAGCAGATAATTTATGATTCATCTTCGCCGTAATAGAATTGTATTCTGTCGACTGAGATTTCTTGTTCTCGTTTTCGAAAACATTTTGGAAATCCTATCAAATATAAATTATTATTTAATTTCTTCAGTACTGTGCATTTCTTAACTTAGTGTGATGTAAAAGCTTCTGATTTCCCTGGCCTTCTGTTGGGAAAATATATCTTGACAGACGCACCTATTGGAAATTCAGTCTGTGTGTGGGCATTATCGAAAAATTTCTTCTGTCTCGAGAAATGTTGGTGAATGTTATCGGCTTCTTCAGCTCTGATTTCAGATAGTTGTTCCCATGGTATTTGGGTCGGAGGGCTTATGTTAAATGTACAATCTGGTGCCGTTCTCGGGTTATAATCACAAAGAAGGAAAATTCGAGCTTCTTTGGAACTCGTTTTGGGAAATGCATTGTAGGCGTTTACAGCTTTTTGCGAATTATTTGGCTAGTCTTTCGTGTTCTTTTGATCTCTAAATTTAATTATGAGTTGCAGTGATTTGATGGCCTGTTCCACGATCTCTGTTCGTGATTGGTTATACGCAGGGCTGTATTTTAGTTCGATGTTGTATATTTTAGCTAGTGCTTTTACGGCTAAGCTTATGTTGACTGGACGCTAGTCAAGCAGCAAAGATTTCGGCGGTCCTTAACGCAAAAAACATGTCGTCTTCCAAAAATGTAGTGATTGATTCTATTGAAATGTTTTCTACTATTTTCGCAGTCATATGGCGAGTTGTGCATTCGATTCCCACGTGAATGTACATTTTTTTGTCCCCATATGGGATGGAACCGTAGGTGTCATATGCCATCTCATCGCTGATTTTTTGAATTGGATGATGGAGTAGTTCAGCCTGTTTTTTCATCGGGTTTTCTTAAATAACTGAAATCAGGACAATGCTTGCCAAAAGTCCAATTAATTATTTCATCTGAGGAAAGTAATATTTTTATAACCAGTGTTGATATGTCTTGCGAACCCGAAATGCCCGCTGATGGGGTGTGCATGTATATATTCAAATAATTTCTTTGTTAGCTTTTCAGGTATACATAAAAGGTATACCTGTGCATGACGAGGTCTTTTTTGTATACGATAAAAGGTACCAGATGCATAGCCAACTGAGTACCAAGGAGTGTTCCAGATGTGTAGTCAACTAAGAACGGAGGAAGAAGAGGAGCTGACCACCCGGGAGCGAGTGATACCTCTTTCCTTGCGTTGGTCCATTTTATAGGTGATTGGGGGAGTCTTCATTCTCCTCCTTTGGCGACTTAAGCTCCATGTGATGTGTATTTGTATCTATTTATGTGTCACTACTTGTTTACATCTACACATGTTTGTCCTATAAACATGATTGCTTTATTTACGTAATATCCACGTCTTCGGAATATACGCAGGATATTGCAATATCATGTCAATGGTCTTTAGGTTCTATTTACAAAGGCAAATATGGTGACTGAAAATTTCCTGAGAAAACATGTTTTAATTTATCATAATGATATTTCCAGGAGTTCTCTTATACTAATGATGACAGTTGGAGCGTTCAAAACGTTAAATGGTGTAAAATATTACCTTACGGTTTCATTATTAGTTTCATTTTATAATATTTACGAAACGCAATTTTAGGCAAAGTTTTCAAATAAACTATTAAATGATCACATTGGGATCAAAGAATATTTCACTTTTTCCACTAGACCACAATAAAATGAGACAACATGCAATACTTGACCACGATAACACGTTCTTCCTTAAATTAAATTGGGCGTTTGTCGGGATTCCTCTTGGAAATCAATTGGTTACGAAATTAACGGGATGGGAAGTTTTCTTTGTGCCACCCTGTACTTATAATCATATTCGCATTTGGCATCGATCAGAGTAATTAATCAACACGTCAACTTCGTAAATAACATTAATCTAACATTTAAATTATCTTCAGAGCAACAATTGATATAAAAGTGAATGGGAAATGCATAACTTCAACACATGTATGTACGAAGTGTTGCCTGGAATTCAGGCGTTCAGAACAAAATTTCAAAAACTGTGAAGTACTGCAACTCGTGTTCCGCGAAACTCTGAAACGTAGTACTACAGGAGTGTTCATTTGAACACATCAAAACAAAAGTTTTAGCACTGTGGACGTTTCATGCTGATTTTCGTGTCCCACCGGAGACAGTTTCCTTGTAAGTTTTTTTTTTTGGACCGAAACATTTATTTCTAAGTTGGAAATGGAAATACTTCGTTCCTCGTGTTCTGGTTATCGTGTGAAACAATTTCTTTATATTGATTGAGTCGGTAACACAAAACTTTCAATGTGATTCATTTTGAAAGATACTCTTCTCGAAACCTCAATTTCATACTATGTTACAGAATTATTGTCCCTTTAACTTATCAGTTTGGAGACCTAAATCATTTTACAATGGTAAATGGAAGGAATATTTCCCAATAAAACAAAAAATAATACATAAAAGTAAAATGTAGTTTTTGGGAGTTGATTTATATCAATTGGGTAGATATAATATTAGAAGTTAAAATGTTATGTCATCAGGTTTTCAATGTTGCCAACCTGGTATCAAGTTTATCCTTTTTTTTAAATAGCACTAATCGTTTATTTAGCCTTAAGTTTCCTCTACGTGTGTACTAAAAATCTCACTTCAGTAAAATTTTTTTTTTTTTTTGTTACTCGCTTTACATAAAGATATGATTACTTTTAGTTCAAGTGATCCGATTTAGAGGATAATATTAAAAAACGTTGTTAAAACTGCATAATCTCAAAGTTAGAGCGCTCCGTTAGCCCAAAATCATCACAAATGATATAATATCTCGACAAACAAATGTATGCTTAGGAAGTGAGAATCTAATTTGAATCCAAAGAATATATTGAGGTAGTTTGTGATTGAGGAGCACGACTGCCAGGGGCTCAACTCAATTACATCGAAGTGTACTTGGGAAATCTAAAGGACTGATGCGTAATTTTCTCCAAATGAACTGTTTATTGGACATTTTATAATGATAGTAAAAATCGTATGTGAAACACAGGAACAATGTTACAACCTCGAAATAATATAAGATGAAATTATCAAATCGTCAATTTTCTATATTTAATTTGATATAATATTCACAGTTTGCAATACTGCGTCCTGTGCTTTACATATCATTTTTATTATTACTAGAAAAAAACCATACAGCTAGTAAATGAACTTGGTGTTATTTTAAAAAAAACTTGATGCCAGGTTGGCAACACTGAAAACACGATGACAAACACTTTTAGTTCTAATATTGTATCTAATTGATATAAAACAGCATGTTTTACTTGCATCTTTTTTACTTTATTTGGAAATATTCCTTCTAGTTACGATTATAAAATGATTTTGGGCTCCAAATTGAAATTCTTATTATCTAGAAAATGAAATAGATTTACGTAAAATGATTTACAATTATTCTTATTATGGTGCGTCAGGAATGCACTTCAAAACAACAAAATTATGAGCTGTAAATTTGAAATTCCTGTATCTCAAAAATGTAGTGGAATTTGAAAAATAAAAATGACACTTTTTTTTCTTGTTGTGGTCTTAGGAATTCGCTGTGTGCGAAGTGGTAAGAAGTTTCAATTTTTTTTTTTTTTTTTTTTAAAGCTTCAATTTCTCTGTTACGTTTACAATTCAGCAGTTAATATTTATGTATGTTGTATGGAGTTAAGATCTCTTTCGAACAAGTATAAAATTTTCTGCTTTCGGCGCGCACTTCTCGATAGTGTCCCTTGTGAACCTTACATATCTAAAGGCAACAATTCAAATTCAAACTGATGTGTAGATTTTTATATGCGCTGTTATATATACGCAAAATATAATGCATTAAATCCAAAATTCTGTACAATGACTGATGTATTTAGGTAAAATATTATATGGATAATCTTTCTCTTCTAGGTTAGGTTAGGTTACGTTACGATAGTTTGGATTTAATTATTTATTTCATTATTTGCTAGGCATGGCATAGAATACCGAAGTAAACATATTGCTGGTAAATGTATACTATAAAGATACGACGGCGAACTCTAGAGAAATTTAACACGCTCTGTTAAGGTTTCTTAATTCAAAAACAATTTGTTGTTTACTTAAGGAACTTTAAAAAATACATATATTTATAAAATTTGTTTCACTGTTATTGGAACGTTTCATGTTCTATTTCAGTAGAAAAACATACTACAATCCGACTGGCCAATGTTCGACATTTCGTAAGAAAAATTACGCTTTTGTGTGCCAGATTTCTGTATCCGTAGCGTTTTTACATGTTTTTTTTTTTTTAGTTCACAATTATTCGAGGTGTCTTCAAGTCTTGCAACGTTAATTTAAATGATTTCTTGATGTCATACAATGATGCAATATTGCACAACGACGTAAGTCATGTAACAATACAATATTCCATTGTTGTTTTCATATATTTCTATATTTTAAAAATACATTTTAATTTTTCTTTTCAATACGGACCATAAATACCAGCCTGCAACGACGAAGAGTTTGACGGGTTGCAGAATACTTTAGGATTGGATTACAAATTATTAGCTTGAGAAAAAGTATTCGAACACCGAAATAACTCGAAAAAATTAAAGAAAACTTTCTAAAGACATAGTTTTCTTAAACAATTCGTACTAAAAAGTAAAACATAATTGTGTTGACTCATGACTAAAAAGAAAACATAGAGTGCTCCAATTCAAGAATTTATAAAGTCACTGTATATGAGAGTGCGCCCCACGCTTTCCTTTTTAATCATGCATAAACTTTTTTTTTACTTTTTAGTACAGATTATTTCAGAAAAGTATGTCTTTAAAAGGTGATGTTTTTTTTTATTTTATTTTTACATTATTTTCCTTAGTTCTCAATAGTTCGTGGTGTCAAATCTTGCAACGTTAATTTAGCTCATTTTCCGAGGTCATACAATGATGAAAATTTGCATAGCAACGTAAATCGGGTGACAGAAAAATATTGTATTGTTACTTTCATACATTTCTATATATATTTATATATTTCAATATTTTTTTTTAATATTACCCATAAATACTAGCCTGCAACGCTGTGGCGTTTGGCTGGTTGCAAAACACTTCAGGATTTGTGTAAAAAAAAACTTTTTTAAATACATACTTTTCTTAAATAGTTCGTACTAAAAAGTAAAAAATAATTTTGTTTTAACATGACCAAAAAGAAAAGCACGGGGCAAGCCAATTCAAGAATTTGTAATGTCTGTATATGAGAGCGTGCCCATGCTTTTCTTTTTAATCGTGCATAAACAAAATTATTTTTTTACTATCTAGTACGAAATGTTTAAGGAAAGTGTGTCTTTAAAAAGTTTCTTTATTACTTTTTATACCTAGTATCTTGTTATTTGTTTTCTCTTGAAGAAGTTCTGGGATATATAATAATAATAATAATAATAATAAATCACAGCCATATCAATCTTGTTTTAATAGAATATTCTCTTATACAAAGTCAATTGTCTGCTATTCGTGCAGACTAAATTGTATTTTTAATTAATGTAGACTCTATTTTAATTTTCTAATTGAATTTCCTTGATGGCCTTTAGACATCTAAGGCTCAGGCCGGGATAGAAGAGTGGAAAGGATTCGGGAAAGTGTTGGACAGGGCCTATGTTGAAGGTGCTATCTGAACATTTGCCTGGTGTGACTGAGGGAAAAGGCTGGAAAATGTCAGTCAGTATTATTGACTGTTGGGATCGAACCCACGACCTCCCGTGTGCTACGCCAGTGCTCTGCCACTGAGCTACGGCGGTTCGGTATAGATCCTATAAGGTAAAGGTATTCCTGCGCGACACAGACACAACGTGAACGGCGTATAGGTGATGTCAACGGTGCGAAGTGAGGTGCGGTGGTCAATCCCACGCTCGATCCCCTTTACTTCCCAAGTTTTCCAGGACTTTCAAGGACTCTCTGGTACTCAACTAGGTAGGAGGCTGAGTGCATCTGGGAATGCCAGGCATGCGACCACTTCAGAAAGATCTACCGCATCGTGGCTGGGCTTTGAACCAGGGCCGCCCGATTCGCAGTCAGACGCGCTACCGCCTACCCCTTATTGATTTCGAAAATCGGCTGGGGAAACACTTGCATATTCTACTTACTACAAAGAGTGTGACCGAAATTAGATCATATTAGAAACACTGAACGAACAGGATATTTACGAACACACTAAAGGAGAACCAACCCTACCTACCTTTCTTGTAAGGAGTTTTTAGCACAAAGACATATCACGTGGTTTAGTGGCTATGGTCGTGTACTTTGGAACGATACTGGGGAGGTAAGCAGGTTACAATCCTTTCAGTAATCTTCACTGAAGTTTCTTAGGGATTTTCACAACACCATTAATTAAAGATCGGAATGGCAGCTAAACGAAAGACCTGGCTATTAATTTTCTAATTCTGGTCCCTAAAAGTGTGCTCGCCGAGGGACGCCTCCCCTCAGACGTTTGACAGATATAAATCGCAACGACCTTTCTAACTATAGAACTTGAATTAAATTAATTAAAGTTGAAATATCTATTTCTAGTAACTATATGGTAATTACTTACTGCGCAGTCAGACCAACTTTAAGTCAATCCACACCTGGAATTTCTACCAACATGACATGGAAGTAAAACGTAATGGGTAATATTTAAATACAAAGGCAAGTGCTGTGAGAAAAAGAAAAGTTCATGTGCTGTAGGTAATGACGTAACATTTCAAGGTCATATCTTTAATAATGCGAACTTACAACGAAAAGATATTTACAACTCGAAATGTTTACATCACTTGAGATAGATAGATAGATAGATAGATAGATAGATAGATAGACAGACAGACAGACAGATAGATAGATAGATAGATAGATAGATAGATAGATAGATAGATATATAGATAGAGAGAGAGAGAGAGAGAGAGAGAGAGAGAGAGAGAGAAGAGTTGGATGGAAACGAAACAAATACCGTATTTGCCGGCGTATAGGACGCACCGGAGTATAAGACGCAACCCCCTTTTTGAGCACGATTTTCGGGTGAAAATATCATGTACGTTAAAATTCCATTTGTTAGGTAATTTATTTTCTGCATTCATTTATTATTAATTTATTTATTTAAGTTATTTAACGACTCTTTTGCGATGGTTATTCTTGCTGCGTTTTGCTTCCTTAAGTTCATCTTATTGTCTTCTCCAGACGCGAATCATCTTTTCCGTTGGCGGTGGCCCAAAATGACGTACTGCAGCTCTATACCCATTCTCTTTAGCATATTTGTTAACTTGCAGTTTGAAAAATGCCTGCGGGAAATTTGTTTGGTTGAAATAACCATTCCTATACCACACAGTTCTTAGAGGTTCAACAATGCGCTGAAATCTTCTTATCAGTTTAAAAAATATATAATTTTGTTATCATTCTTAGCCATTGTTAGTGCAGGTTTAATAGACAATGTGAAAAATTTAAAATCTGTGTTTAGATAAAGGTAAAAAACACGCATACAAACTTCGCAAGCATATTCCTTGTGGAAAACAAACAATATTTTCGGCACTCTTGAAATACAATCTTACGTCAGCAATATCTTAGATCTTACATTCAAAATTACAAAAGAAATGTAACGGAAACTGAGGCGGTGGAATACGACTCTTCAAATTTAACAGTATTGTTAATATGCCTACACAATGTTGCCGATAGTTGTTTGAATTTGCCGGCGTATAGGACGCACCGGCGTATGAGGACGATACAGGGTGTTCGAAACGTAATGGACGGTCAGTGGTCGAAGTGAGCCGGTATGCACCGGTATGGCATACGGGCTCTGATTTTGAGAGCTAAAAGCAACCGTTACTTTAAATTTATTTTCAAGACCTTTAGACAACTTTGGCTCAAGCCGACATACTGTTACTGAAGCAAGTTGTTATATATCACTTTTTGATATGCGGAGACAAATATTAGGAAAACATGCCGTCTCTGTTTTCTGCTACTTCGAACAGTGGTAATGATCATAAATTTTGAAACAAGACATAGGTTGCTTTGATGACCTTTCCTTTTCTTTAAAACAACAACAAACAGACATCGTGTAGTTTCAGAGCTATGTTATTCGGTAAATGACTAATATCTCAGCTCAAAACGACGTTAAGACCTATCTTCTTAGCAAATCACAATCCAAGATAGGCCTGAAGGTTTTATTGGAGCAGATTTTATGATTAAGAGGGGACAGCAATACGATGACGGGAAACCCTGTTCCATCAAAGCAAATGTCGAGAATTCCACCGAAACCATACCTCGAACATCCTAACAAATAAAAACTATTGCGCTACTTGCAAGAAACAAAAACATCGCACTGCAAGTTCGAACTACCCTTTACGTCCAATGCAAGGCCAGTCTGCGACTCCAGAAATATATACAGTATATAATTTCGTACCATTGGAACTAAAACAAAATGAGCAGATCTTCTCAAGGACACCAGACAATATCAAAAAGTGAACAAACATACATTCAAGACAGAATCAGTACTAAAGTAGACAATAAAGGAGTACACAGTATATCGATATGCGTATCTACAATCCTGACACTTGCACTACCTTCTGACTCTTTGCACAAGTTACATATTGTTATTAACTTGGCATTCGAAGAGAATGCCGTTTTAACATCTTAAAGTCAGTTGATAGACATGTAATATGTAGGCAGCAAATCATTTGTTAAAAAAAACAAAAGAGTAACAAAGGAAAACCATCACAAAATGTAACAAATGAATAGCGAACATTCCAAGGAAGAAATAAAACATTCAAACAGAGTACATACACTTTCACATCTTAGAATCGTGCACGTATATGACAAGACAAAAGCAACAAACACAACATGGCCACGTGACCTTTTCAAACAGATTGCATTGGACAATTATAACCATTATCTTTTCCATCAAAACCCAATTACTTCCAAACCCTAACCCTCACCTATATTATACTCGTTTCTTTATACCTTTTTTGGTCAAGTTACAAGAGTCGAACAAAAGCGTACGAACTGATCAAGGATGGACTTTTTAACTAAGAAAATGTTAGGTTATGAAAATATTGGAATGCGTGTTTTGGAATTTTCACATATTATTATTGTTCGTTCAGAAAGTACAGAGGATGGGGGATGATAGACTTTATGGAGGTGATATTTTATTGCTCACCGAGGATCTGCAAACTTGCGGGGCCTAATGGCTGGGGAAAACGGTAACACGTAGAATAACTTTTCTATGTAGAAGTGATTTGCCACCTTTTGCTCTTCTGTTCAGCTCATAAAGCCTGACGGAAAAATAGTAATTTTTGAACTTTGGCCAATATATTTCAAAGTTTTAAGATAATGTTAAACAACTAATATGTTGGCAGTAAAGACTTCAAGGAGTAGATTATATGAAAAACAAGTTTCAATTATTCTTGTCTATAAAACATCAATACTGACTGATCAATATCATATCGTCGTTGTTTTGTCAGTATTCCGAATTTCGCTGCCTTGACTTATTTACACTAATCATTGAAGAAACGATGCTTTGAAGGCATCCAGAACCAACTGAAGAGTACAGGGACAGAACGAGGATGACCATGAAAGGTTATTTCTGTGTAAAACACATTTTGAAGTCCAATTCTCCAATTCACTCTCATGTGTTGTATGTTCTAAAAACCACTATAACTTGTAGATTATACTATTTGCGCTTTGGGATTGAAACTTTGCTGGCTGCTGTCATTGTTGAGTTCATGCTACGAGTGCAAAGTCATTTTAGAAAATGGACATAGTCCCTTCTTTCCCTGTACGCTTCAACTGATATTACCATCCGTTTCCATGAACTTCGGAGATTGCAATTTTTCTTACTTACGGTAGTTCTTCTGGCCTGTAAAACATGCTTTCCTTAACAACTAATGTCAATAAATCTGCACAAGGAGTTAGTGACTTCTACTTGTACGACGACGATATTTCACTTCTTCAATTTGAATTAAAGTATCCAAACGTTTCAGAAACTAATTTGTGTTCATTTTTAAATGGTCCTCAGTGTGGGAAATTCCAAATCTTGATTGGGTTTCATGTAGTGCGCAGAAAACCCTTTTTTATAATCATTTGGTAGACGTTGAACTGTAATTGATCCAATTAGCATCTAGTGTATGGAAATCACTTTCCCGGGCTGTCGTTAGAAAGATGACTTTCCGTGTCGAAATAAAAGAGAAGCAAAACGGTGCGTAGCAGTCGGAATCTTTGTTTTGGTACCATACGGGCATTTATCTGGTGAAACTAAGGAAAATCTCAGTCAGTTTTACCGGCAGCAGAACTCTGACTTACCTGTCTCCTCAACGTCCTCTACTGTAATCAGTAGATAAGAGTGGGTGGGTCTTATAGCCTTGAAGTCTCAAAAATTATCAATGGTAAAAATGACAAAAGGGACGTTGGTAGTTTGAATATTAAGTGTCGTAAATGAGAATTCTATACTTTGGCACCTCTCATAACCTGTAAATTCACATCTCGTAACTTCTTAATACCTACTGCTCAGAGCATTAATGTTTCATGGATTTCTATAGCAATTTCGATTGCATCAATGTTAATTATTTTTCATCAAATATCATGATTAATGATCTAGCATTTCGTGTAATTTCATTTTTGACGTTAATCAACTTAATGACATTTGCGTAATGAACATAAAATAATTAACAATTTTGTAAGTAATGACATTTCGTAATAATTAATTCTAAGCTGTTGCCTGTTCGAGAGTCATCATTAAGCTCATGTTGAAAAAAGATTGGAAGCCAGTAATTAGCGTATGATTAAATTATAGTAGATGACTGGGCGCGTCCTCCTTCACTAATTTACATGTAATGCAGAACGTGATGCAGTAAAAAGATTTATGGCTGTTTAGCATTTTCCAGTTTCGCCTTATACTGGTTTGATTCGCCAGGGTTTCCGCTAGGATTTTCAATTGGGGGCCCTGGGGAGTGTAAAGTCAAAATTAGGGGGGTGTAAGTGAAGTTCTGCACGATTTCTATTGATTTTTTACAGCAAAAATCATAAGTTCGGGTTGTTGTCAAGATTTTGGGAGTGATTTAAGATCTGGCGGAAAAACTGTACTTCATGAACCAAAGTTCTCGATCAATGTACAAAATTCTATGTAAATGAAACAAGAACAAAACAATTTATTCTTTATTTTATTTTATTTTATTTTACTTTTTGGCTGAGAAGACCTGAGTACACTCTACCTACTGTAGTACAATACAACATTGCGTTGATGTAATAATTACATCGTTCTCATCTTCCCGTGGTCTGTTCTTTAGACGCTGAATTCATTCGTCCAAACGCTTCCATTTTATCAGCTTCTACCTGCTTTGCTTTGAGTCTTATTTTCATTGTTCTTCTTAAATTTCTTTTCCTCAATAGTTTTCCCTCCTGAACTTTGTTCACAACACCGGTAACTCCATCATCTTCTGGTGTCGCTTTAAAACAGTCTTCATACATAATTATCGCAATCTGTTGCATTTAACACGCATTATAAACGAATTCACCGAATAAGTCATACAACACATATGCCAAATATAATGGATATTAAATTAGACTTAATAACTACCGAAATTCAATAATCTAACGCTTGAAAGATGTAATTTTATAAACATTTCTGTGACTGCAAATAAGTAGATACGAAAGAAATGCATAACATACAGAGGAAAAGGGTATCACCATCATCCAGCCAAGTATCTACCAAATAATCACGAAATTCATCTTATTCAGAACATCGGTTTTTTTTTTGCCTTAAAAGCACTACATCGTCTACATCTAATTCGAAATTCATATCAAAGGTCATGCTGTTTCCTGTCTAACCTGTTTTCTGAATTCAGAGTTATATATATAACTATGAGGGTTTCTATTTGGGATTTCGGGTTGCTAATCAGCTTTTAGGCTCTAAGGGGGGGGGGGATCTTATAAATTTACTTCGAATTTAGTTTGTATTAGATCATTCATTACCTTTTTTGCGATGTTTTACTTTTCCCTCACTCTTGAGATCATTACATAATGGTCGGTATCCGCTCCTCTGTTAAGCTCTAACCTCCAATACGTTGGTGTGTCTTCATCTATATTTTACACGTGATCGATCTGGTTATGTTTTGTCAAATACCCATGTGTATTTGTGCATCTTTGTGTTCAAAATAGCTGCTGTTTACTATTAGATTTTTCGAAATCGCAAAAGTTATCAGTCTTGCGACATTGTTGTTGCGTGAAGATTTGATTTGTCTATTAGGTCTAAACCTTTCTTCCTTGCCTTCTTTTGCGATGAAATCCACCAGCGCAGTTTTCGTGTTATACTTTGGTAATCCGTCAAAGAACCTATTTAACTTATCGTGTCTTTGTCGATAGCATTAGCTTCATCCGTCGGAGCATGGACATTTAGTAATACCATGTTGCACCATCGAGTACGTATTGTAATGTAGGATAATAGCCTTTCGTTCACCAACGTTATATTCTAAACAGCGGGAAGAGTACTGTTCTTAATGAGGAATTCAGTTGCAAAATGGTGTGACTGAGTTCCCCCGTAGTAGAAAGTGTATTTGCCCTGTCGAATGCTATCTTGACCCTCCCACTGAACTTCTTGTATCGCTGGTATGGCCATCCTGTACTTCTGAGTGTCTGTTACTATCGAGTGAGGAGCGCCCGCTCTGTACAATGTTCGTACATGTTTCTATTTTAACATCTTGCATAATCCTCCTCTTGGAGATCCTTGAACTATTTTTTACTGTTGTTTGGCATTGTTTAGTGGAGTTGTCAGTTCTACGACCTCCTAGCGAAGGCAGATGTCAAAAATGTCGTCATCTATCTCTTAGGTGTGTAGATGTCATTCATCTTCTGGCTCAGAGTGGTAATGGTGAAGCTGCTTCCCTTCATCATGATATTTTTGATCGCGGTTATCTTTCGTAGCCTTTGCAAATTCCTCTACTAACTACAAGGCAAAAGTACTGGTTTTAATCCGCCCGTGAATATTTATGGTACCCACAGAATCAAGTCGGCATTCCCTTATGGGGAAGCACCTGGTAGAAGTGCAGAAACTTCCGAACACAAGATTATGAATTAATTATTTTTGAAAATGTATATTTTCTTCTACAAAATCTGAAATATACACAAATATATTTTTCACACTATTGTAACGCTCATCATCCATGTCAATGTCCAGATAATAACAACAGGTGATGCCTCTATTATCTGTGCAAGCACTTGTACACTTAATTCCCTGTCATTTACACACACATTGGAGGGTAACACATTGTATTATAGTGCAACCACATTTGACAAATTTCAATAAATAACTGGGCTCTAGTGTTTGGTTTCAGTGGTGTCAAGACATCCGTGACACAGTTCCTATTCCCAGATATGTACCACAAGTATTGGACCCTAACGGGCGTTTGAGATTTTAAAATTTAGTTAATTTGAAGTAAGAATTTCATCTGAAACTATACAAGTAAATAAAATACGATGGTTTGGCCGGATGTGAACAATATATATTCAATAAAATTTTATTAAAAATGTCACTTCTTGAAAATAAATCCACAATATGGGGCCTCGTACATTATTATTATTATTTTTTGTTTAAAATATACCAATTTCCTGTTGAAAATAATAAACGAGTAGCAAAACATAATCATGTCTTGTTTCAAAGAAGATAAATTTCAAAATAGCAGTTACTTATGGACGCGTGGCGGCCATATTGAAAAATCACCATAGCGGCCCTACACCCGATCGAAGACAGGCAGACTTTTTCACGGTCGTTTCTTTTTAGCAAATTTTACATGAGAAACCATTAACAGAAATTATATTGCAATTACTTCTAGGTTCAACAACAATTTGCCTAGGCTAAATATATTTTGGTTATGGCAGTCGTTAGTTCGTCCGCTGCTTTCATCTAGGCTATATGATGTCATCTTGCTTCAGTTGATGCATTTTCAGATTCATGATTATGAGTTACAGAAGCAGATTCAACTACTGTTTTATCGATGAGAACAACGCTTCCTTTGCATTACCTTTTACCAGTGTCGGATTTTGAAATTTTGCTGTGGGGCAAAGTTAAATTTAGCCTCCCTTTCCATCGTCTTTTAGCCAAACAACACGACCGGGTGACGCGACGGCCACAACATTCTCTCGCATCACGCAGTGCACTTTTGTTATCTTCTCTGGAGTTCGTTTGGTCCCAACTTGAAGTGTTATTTTTTCATATGATAAAGGCACTTCAACAGCGCTAGAACAAGTTCATTACCCTTAAGAGTGATTACGTTGAAAATTAAACTATTGATAAATATTTGTTTTCTTCAGGCTAAAGACTTTTCAGTTACTCCTCGTATATTTATGCCAACGGGTCAACTTACCAACGAGCGTTTTCGCACGGTCGCGTTTCGTATGCCACCTTCAGTACATAGTGGGGCAGTACTGGAGCAGTGTACGTTGTTCAGTCTGCAGGTGGCGTACGTACTATCAGGGAATCATTACGACTTAGAGAAGACATGCGTCTGAAGCACTCCGTGACTCGTCATTGGTTGAATCTTTATGAAGTGAGAAAGAAGAAGGTATGTGATGTGTTTGCATCTTCTATAATTATGAAAGCATCAAAACTAAATTTTCTAACACATTTCCGTGAAGTGAGTAAAATTTTGAAAATGCGTGTAACGGAAAAAACATCCAAGCTGGCTTTCAATCCTATTTTCCTGAAGTGGTTGACTTGAATTTACTTATTTCTGTCATTTGTGTCAATTATTTATAAGTACAAACCAAAAAGGAAAGTTCCATGGAAAATAAAGATATTTACAAATTCACCTCTTTGAGAATTGAATCGCGGCCACACGCTCAGCAATCCGACGCTTTAACCATTACACTAAACAGTCATCTTCCCGCCTGTTTGGTCATTTTCTTCATGCTTGTCGTAATTCAGCACAACGCTAACAGATTTCACTCTCCTCTTGAGACTCAAGTTTTTGAAGTAGAATTCCGTGGTCGGAAATTCTTCCACCGGGTTCCCATTTCTTGTGTTGAACTACCTGAATAACGCAAAATTGTAGTATAAGGCCGCTTTCAAACTACGCGCCGCGCATACCAAAGTTCGTGCCGTTGTGCACGCGAACGCCGCCGTCGGTACGTGTTCCGCCGCTCAATGACCAACGGGGAAAAGTTGTTCATTAGGCCTAATTTACGATTTGATGATTTTGTAAAGATGGATGGTAAGGAAAGACTGCTGTGTTTATACTTGTTTCATTTACAGCTCAGAAAGCGAAAGACCAAAACAAGGAAATGGGTTCACCCATTGAAAATTAAAAGACTTGTCGCTGCGTCTTTTGTTTTATTATTTAATGAATTGAGAAGTGATGAAGGAAAGTTGTAAAATTATTTTAGAATGCCAATAGTTTTATTCGATGTACTCCTGAACAAAATACAAAGACAAAGGGTTTCCCGGGACTGTCCCGGTTTGGACCCTCAAAGTCCCGCGTTGCGGGCAGAGCCTTCTCCGGGACGCGTGAAGAACCGGTTTTGTTCAAAATCTTTAAAACAGAATGTAATCATGATTGAACAAAATACGTTGAAAAGCAATTAGCTGTTGATAGAAAGCGGATGGAAATTTTTGAAGATATGGAGGCAAGTTAAAATATCTGTTGTTGCTACCCTTTCGCTGACCGAATCCTGGACAGAATTCAAGTCACATGTTGAGATCTACACCGAAACAATGACTGAAAATTACAGCAGAAAGAAATATATTGCATCATTCATAATAGTGATAATTTTTTGTTAACCTTCAATGAAAGTCATAACAAAAAACAATAGAAGTTTTAACACTATATAGCCTTCGCTTTTTACTTAAAAGTCTTTCTCAACTCCTCTGAAATGTGTATTTCTCTTGACTTTCTGCAGCAAGAATTATGGTACAAAATTTCAAAACATGTTTACTTTCATTTGCAGCTCTGCCTTCCTCAGATTTACAGAAAATTCCTTTTTGTCTGTCATTCGTTAAGATGTGATCAGGTAAACTAAAAATTATTTCACAGAAAGCATTAAATACTAGAACTGAAATTTCACAGCATGTTGGCGATTTCTGAAGGATCACACATCACCTTTTGTTCACAGACTGTCTATCAGAATTAATATGCTAACACATACTTCTTAAGATATAGTGCATCTTCATCCAATTTGATATTCATTTTCTACACATTCTTTCCCAAAGAGGACATACCCTGTCCTTGAATATGGAATTATCAAAATTATACATTTGTCCAGATAGTTGATAACACTTGTAAAAAAATATCTGCACTTCTATCAAACGCCTGCACTGTTAAAAATGACTTTCTCAGAAATTAATAAATTTTCCTACTCAAAAATAATCGAGTAAATTTTACTTGAAAGTGAGAAAAAATATTCTCAAAAATTAAAATTTGAGAATGGTAATTCTCAAATACGAGCTAAGACGTACTTTTCAAATCTGAGCTGATGCAATTATTCAAACTGTGTGTCTCTGGAAATGTGATATTACAATCCTGCGAGATAATTAAAATGAAATCTGTAGACATAGTTTATTACCTGGCGAGCGTTGTAAAAGAATATCGTAAACAAGTGCAATAATCTCAAACATAACAATAACTACATTTTCTGTCGGATCTGTATCGCTGCGTCTGCATGTGATATTCATACGCGGGCGTGATCGCGGTACAAATAAAACATACTGTCGGGATTTAAGTTTAATTCTTCTATTTCCTAAGATTTATTTTTCATAAGATTATAAAGTGTGTTTACCTTTTGTGGTAATAATAAACTCCTAATAAAGGTGAATGAGTTTCATAACATACTGTCGCCTCTTGCATTTCCCGCTTGTCAATAGATGTCTCTACTTTTAACGGTGCAAAGTAGAAGTGAGTAATTGCTTTGTATTATGCTAAATTGTTGTTTTTCTGTTGTATTATTGGCACATTATTTAAATATGTTTAATAATGATTCGTTATGCAGATTAAAGCAATTGTACAAACACAATGGAGTTTGTAAAATGACATGTACCTCAGATGGATATGTACAGCAAGAATATAAATTATGTATGCATGGCGCAGCATGTATAGAGCATATTTATACCATCGACCTCCATTAATACGATACTGGACTGACTGCAGCCACTGAAAATTTCATGAATATGTGAAGCTAGGAAGCGGAAAGGAAACTTAATCTCATTTGTCCACTTCCAGTCCAAGCCAATTTGGACCAAATTTTCGATTCTAAGTTTTTTACGCTTGATATTGCTGTGTGGCCTGTTTCCTTAGTTATGTCTTAATTCTTGCAAAAAACGTAAATATTATTTGCAGTATTTTCTATTGTATACAGAGTGCGGTATACTCTTACATGAATAACTCAGGAATTAAGACTTAAATAAAAAAAAACGGGCCACACAACGATATCAAGCGTATAAAACTAAGTTAGAACTGAAGATTTGGTCCACATCGGATTAGACTGGAAGTGGACAAACGAGTTTAAATATTTGCTCTGGCGTCTATCTTTCAACACTACGTAGTCACTCCAGTATAGTTTACGTAGAGCTCGATGATTTATACTTATGCTTTATTCAATAAATATTTTTATCTTTGCCGCCTGCGTTTGTCTTTAGTTAGACATAGAAGATGTTTTTTTGTGGTTGCAGAAAGGAGCTGAGAAACACTGGTGCGATCATGGATAAGGTTCTCTCTCTACTGTTTGTTAGAGGTCTGTAATCCCACTACAGGTTATACTTGGGACAATTTTGAATACATATTTTCTCATCTTCATTCGCTCTCAACGTCATTTTGAGTAAATTCCTTCTCACAATGTGAATATGTTTCTCTCAATTTCGAATAAAAATTTTGTCATTTTTTTCAGCTATCATATCGATTTTGAGTGATTACTCTTTCAAAACTTTGAAACAAATGTTCTCAAATTTGACTACCTATTTTCTCATTTTCGTAGCTCCGGAGCTATCTTTTGAGTTGTTACGTTCTCAACAGTTTGAGGAAATGCTTCGTCACTTTTGAATATATTTCTTCTCGTTTCTGAAAATAGTCCCAACTTTTCTCATGTTTGAGCCGAAATTTAAACTCATTTTCGAGTAGTTTTACCTCCTGTTTGAGACCCTTTTTTTCTCATTATCAGAGAAATATTGTCTCATTTTTTGAGCACCATCACGTGTTCAAAATTGAGCAAAATTTAGTCGGAGCCAGATTGAGCCCAAAATTTTCTCAATTTCGAGATTTTTTTTTTTTTTTTTTCGTTTTTGAATAAACCTTTTTAACAGTTTGCCGTTCACTTGACTTGACTTCTCCTTGGATTTTACTTGCAGAGCTTCCAAAAACCTTGTGGCTTTCCTTATTTATCAACTGTACTCGAAGTTTAGCCATCACACTGTGATGTTCTGGTGCAATGATCGTATCGATTTAGAGCTTGCGCACAGTGAGATAAAATCTGCGTAAAACATTACGCAAGAAATACAACATGCACAATGGAATTGAGACATTTTCATCATCCTTGATTCGGATTCAAATAAGATTTTGATACTTATCCTCACCCTTTGATAGAAAGTATGACCGAACAACAGGCCAGTTTCTTAAGTGCATATAATAGCAGGATATACAGATAACAAACATGTTGATACGTTTTTAATAATAAGATACGTTTCTATCGTAGAAGATGAACAAGATCAGCAGAATAACTTCGAGACTCTGAAAATGTTCAAGAATCAATTTGTCAATATTTCATTGATTTTAGATTCGATATAGGCCTATTCATTACTTTTGTTGTTGTCTTTATAAAAGTCCAATAAACCATGTTTAATTCCCGTTTGACATGTGAAGTATTGCACAACGAGAGGGGAAAAATCTATATGTTCATTGTATTTGACGCATCACTTCCAGCTTCATTGATCATTGTATTTGATCAGCGTATTGGATCATTGTCAGTGATCCAGCTTCATTGTACTTGACGCATCACTTCCACTATATGTTAAAATATTCAGCTTGCCGTAATTCCTTCATTATTATCTCCTGCGCCGTACAGTCAAGAATATTTTAAACAATAACAAACATTTATTTTCCACAGGATAGATTCTGAGCAGCTGAAAAGTCGCTGAGTAAGTCCTGAGATTCTCAGTAAGCCCCATGATACAATAACATGTTAATTCGTTACTTTAAGTTTGTTTAAAAAATATATTTCTTCGATGAAACAAAGTTACATATGAATACAGTTTACCTTATTTACGATAACAACTGAATCAAAATGTCTTTTAATGTTATTGTTACTATGTTTCTTATATACTTGTATTTCTACCAAAGTGTTTCTTTCTTTAAATTATTTTTGCTTTGAACACGACGTGTCTCGGGTTGGCTTTATAAAATGTTGGTCATCCTACATTCAGCGGCGGCCGTCGACGGCGTAACGCTGCTCTTGAGTAGTGTGAAGAGCTCCGTTTACGTTAATGTTAATCACACAAGAGCGGCGTGCGTCGTCGACGGAGCGGCGCGTAGTCTGAAAGCGGCCTAAGTTCCCTCCTTAGACATGGTGCCTCATTTGTATAAACTTTTGTCTTCAAGTGTCGCTACAAACAAACAATGAGCTAAATTTCCTTCGAAAGTTACGTACGAGATGACGCTAAGAAAAGTTATCTAAATATGTAGCAGCAGACGTTAAAAGAAAAATGTTTACAAATTTCAAGTCATTCTGTTATTTCCCTATGTTACATAAATGTAAAAGAAGTCACTAAGCATACGTATTAGGAAAGGTAAGCAGGTAAACAGCATTCATTTGTTAGAGTACATTTACTTGCTTGAACGGCTTTTAACATCTAGTAAAATGATAATGTTACAAATTTCAAATTCCAAATTCTGCACTTGCATTTAGCTTTTGTATTGTAAATACGTCCTGCTGGTAGCAATCTCACTCTGAAGTAAATAAACGTAACAGTAATAAAGAAAAGCGCTTTTACCACATAAACCTGACAGCATTAGACTTGTGAATAATTTCAGCTACCTATTATATTCTTGGACTCATTATTCTCATGTTGCATTTTTGTTAAAATGTCTGTAAACAGCATTTTACAAGAGCAGAAATAAATCATAAGACCAATTTGCAATTGAATTGGTAGTATGCTAAAACAGAACCAGTCGAATCGCACTAGTTTTTGAGGAATTGTGACAATTTATGACTTAAGGAGAGAGGACCAATAGAAGCTTGTCTCCGAACAGAGCAACGATAGGGTGACCAGAAATTTGTTGACAAAAAAGAGTATACTAAGGCACGCATGCATAGAACATTAAAGATATGAAAGTAAGGCGAAATCCGGGAGTCGTTACCATTATCTATCTACGTATATGTATGAATGGTTGTGTTTGTGCGGAGGAGGGTATCCTTATCTACACTATATGTGTAGAAGACACTTGAAAAATTTGTTGTCTTGCCAGTGGGGAATCAAACTCTGGTCGGGTAAATACTAATTAAGCTACCAAAGAACGAAGCAGATCAAGACATTTTATGCGTATCTTGTATTGCCTGGTTATGTCACCCAATAGCTTGAATTGGTCGAGCATCCGACCACTGACTAGGGTTAAACTTCCCGCTGGATAGTGACAACTTCTCTTCTGTGGATTCTTCTGTACATACCGAGGGAAATTTCTAGATTTTTTTGCAACACTATTACAATCTAGACCTTGTGACAATACGGAGAATGTTAAATTATATGGTCACGTCTAGACATTGTGAAATTACGGAGAATGTTAAATTATAAGGTCAGTTTACGTACATGTTGTCCTTACTATTCTGCATAAAAGTAATGAAGTCACTGATTTTAACAGTATTAAATGAAGGGAGACCATTACATATCATGTTAAAAGCTCATGTGGCATGGACTAAAGACTAGAAATACGTACAATTTCAAGTGGCTCATCAGGCAAAAAGACTAGAAATACGCACAATTTCTCCAGAATAATGACAAAATGTACGTAAACTGACCATATAATTTAACATTCTCCGTAATGTCACAACGTCTAGATTGTAACAGTATTGCAAAAAAGTCTAGAAATTTCTCTCAGTGTAGTGTAGTTAAAAAGGTCGTATAAACAAGAGTCAGTTTAAAAAGAAATGCGTTACAGTTATTTCAATTAATGTGAAAACATGAATTCTTATTCCACGAAACGAAAATAAATTTTGAATACGTGAAAAAAGGATAACCGAAAGCTAGCTTATTCGTTTCTCTCCTCTGTCAGTTTTCATTCTTTCTTTTAAATGCCCCCCTCCCATCACTCTTCTCTTTACTTTATAGAGATTGTCTTACCTAACATTTTATACCCATCGCATTAATTTGGATTTTCTTTCAAGACCTGTTTATCTCTGCCATATTGATTTAATTAACGTAGTAGTAATAACTACAGTAATCTTCCAGAATCGTTCAAGAATTCACAAGACCTCAAGTCAGTTTTCCAACTTCCTTCCTTAGGATTATATTCGGGAAAAAGAAAAAAACTCTTCTTGATTCTCAATCGTGTGAAGGGCATATTCAATTGGATAAGTGCTCGAAGAAACAAGGTGTATGTGTTGACACTGAAGTAGAAGGTAATTTTACACAATAAATTGAACTTTTCCAGAATATCATTCAATATCATTTTGTCATTCTTGCAAACTTTCTTTAGTTTTTTATCCGAGCAAACTAAGTTCAAAAAACTATGAAAAACTTTTTAAAGACGTACTTTTCTTAAACAATTCGTACTAAAAAGTAAAATATAATTTTGTTTATGCATGATTAAAAAGAAAAGCATGAGGCGCACTCTCATATATAGTCGCTTTATAAATTCTCCAATTGGCGTGCTCCATGTTTTTCTTTTTAATCATGCATAAAAAATTATATTTTACTTTTTAGTGTGAATTGTTTAAGAAGTCTTTAGGAAGTTTTGTTATTATTATTATTATTATTATTATTATTATTATTATTATTATTATTATTATTATTATTATTATTTAGTTATTTCAGTGTTCTGATACATTTTCTCAAGCTAATGTTTTGTGACCCAAATCCTAAAGTGTTCTGCAACCAGTCAAACGCAACGTCATTGCAAGCTAGTATTTATTTAAAGATATAAAGAAGACCATATTAAAAATATTAAAATATTGCTTCTAAAGTATGAAATTAACAATGGAATATTATATTGTCACCCGACGTACGTCGCTATGCAAAATTGCATCATTGTATGACGTCGGGAAATGGATTAAATTAAAGCTGCAAGATTTTAGGATATGATCAACTGTTGTGAACTAAAGAAAAGAATATTAAAAGGACTTAATTGAAAATAACTGACCATATACTTCAATTCTGTCGGGTTTACACTTAAATACAGGGCGTTTATAGATTTTTTGCCTTACCGAGGGTCGGGAGATTTAGTTGCTCGGAATCGAGAGCAGATACTCAACCTATTGTACTACTGAAACTTCTACAAACTTTAATTTTACAGTGATTGTATTAATATTTTTGTGTTAATTCAATGCCACCAAGTATATTTTGGAAAATTGGAAGATAAAAGTCAAGATGAAACATGTTGAATGTTTGGGAAGCCGTAACATGTTGTTGTTGTTACTGGTTATCACAAATGCTAGTGCAAAGGATACGGGAAGGAGTCGGCCAGGGTCTAAGTTGAAGGTACTATCCAGACATTTGTAAGTGTGTGTGAGGAAATAACCTGGAAAATTCTCAATTTGGATGGTCTGCCACTGGAATCCAACCTCGGTTCCCTCGCATGATCTATGAACTGAGCTACGATTATCGATTCCACTACTGACATTAAATTACTATTATTTTTATTAGTATTGCAAATGGCACTACAATAAGCTTTTTGATATCTAGATTGGATACGAAAAATCAAACACAAACAATTCGTTATGCAAAGCAGCGTTACAAACTTTGAGTGAAAAAGTGCAGAAAGATTGCCTAAAAGTAATTTAATGATTTAGCAACAGTGTATAATTTGACATTGCAGTGACATTTCTACACCATCATTGAAAAGTTTCACGTCTGATTGCATAAATGAGTTTGAAGATATTTGAGTATACCGTGTTACCGTTACCGTATGAAGTGTTACCGTGTGCACCACACAAGACCAAAGCGTTGGTCTACGTGGGAGTAGAAATTTATTTTGAAAGCTATGGACAGGGTCCAACAACTTTATCTATTTCTACAATTGTTGAACACAGTCTCATTTTGTACCTTCCCAATGGGCCCCACCTTATCATCGCCCCTGGTTCCAGCTCAAAAAAGATGTTCCTCTCTTACATCGTTCAGCAATTTTGTATCTCCAGTTTAAAGTTTGTAATTACGTTTATTCCTCATAGATGGCTAAGCATACATTTGCTCCTCCTGCCATCTCGTGAGGAATCCAGAAACTATATGCACTATAGCCCTGTAAATAAAGGATAAACCCCCCAGCTAGCTTTTTAAATTTTTTTTTTTTCTTTTACATGCTTTTCTTTAGTTTACAGTGGTTCGAAGTGCCCTCAAATCTCGCAACGTTAATTTAACTCATTTTAGAAAACATATTGGCTTAATCACAGCATCAATCCATGGTAAGATGCCGAATAGCGATAGCGAGAGAAGATGCTGCACAGCTTGTTGTTGATGGTTTTTTTTATAATCACAATTAACAGAGTCTACTATTGTTTATCACAACTTAGGTTTTTCTAATATTCAGCTCTTCTGGATCGGCCCTGTGAAGTTTAACTAAACATATGAAAACAGGATTTTATTTTCGAAAAACATAATAACGCTCTGCACTGCGGACGTCAAAATTCTTTGTTAGGTGAAACGGAATTGGCTAAACGGGAAGACAAGAGATGGCCAAATCTAGATAGAAGATTATCCGGATATAGGATGGATAACTACTCATCGGATGACGGATATTAGTCCAGTTATTAGAGACATTAGAAAGGTGTTTTGGTGCAAAAGGTTGAGGAGTTTAGAAATTTGGTAGAAGTGTACATTTGGGGGCCGTAACTATAAGGTTAAATCTGTGTGACCTTGAGGGACCGCCGCTCGCGCCGCGGTCTTGAAAATGGCTGCTAAAGGAAGTTTTTAACATAAATCCTGTAGGTTCTAGAGAACTTTTTAAATTGAAAATTGGAGTGGATTTGCAATGTAAATTTTCTACAAAGTTACTTATATAAAAATTTTGAAAATGTCGCCATTTTGAATCAAAAATTGCGGAAAAACATCTAAATAAATGTAAAGTATGCTCAGCCCAAACCACTGAAGCTAGACAAACGAAATTTGATATGCTGAGGTATCATCAAGAGTAGATTGCGGGAAAATTATAAAATTTGGAGGAAATCGTCATCTTCTATCCAATATGGCGGACAAATTATATATATATAAAAATAATACACAGGCCGAACCGCGGGAGCCAGAGAAACGAAATGGGGCATAAATGTGTACCATCAAGAGTAGGTTACGAAAAAAATAAGAAATTTGAAAAAAGTCGCCATCTTGAATCCAATAGAGCCGATTAAAATATATGTGCATATCTTAGATATGTATGTTTCTCGGCCATACTGGATCAAATATGGCGAGTCTTTTCAAATTTCAAAATTTTATGGTAAACTTCAATAATGACAAACTTTCATGCCAAGTTTCGTTTCCTGGCTCTAGCGGTTCGGCCTGTAATATTTCGACATATATACGTTTGTTGGCCATATTGGATTCAAGATGGCGATTTTTTTTCGTAATTTTCTCGCAAGCTACACTTGATGGTACATATGTATGCCAAATTTCGTTTATCTAGGGGTTCGTTCTGGGTGTTCTACTGTTCTTTTTTATATTTATAATTTGTCAGCCATATTGGATTGAAGATAACGATTTTCTTCCAAATTTTATAATTTTCTCTTAATCAATATCAGCATATCAAATTTCATTTGTCTACTTTCAGTGATTTGGACCGAGCATACTTTACATATATAGATGTTTTTCCGCAATTTTTGATTCAACATGGCGAATTTTCAAAATTTTTATATAAGTAACTTTGTAGGAAATTTACATTGCGAATCCTTTCAAATTTTAAGTTTAAAAATGTTTTATAAAACCTACAGGAATGGAGTTCTGTGCTAAAATCTGCCTAGATTGCGGCGCTAGCGGCTGTCCACCAACCCAAGGTTACAAATTTAGCATTATAGTTAAAGCTCTTAAGTGTACAATCGTGCCAAATTTCAAAATTCCTCAACCTCTTGCATCCAAAAAGTACTTAATGACTTGACTATATGCGGATGTCATGTAATATCCGGACGGATAGCGAACAGTTTTCGGATGCCGGCTAATATCCGGATAACGGATAATATTCGGATGACGGATAAAATCCGGATGGTTAAATGGATACCGGATAATTTGTCATCTGGTTGCCCGGAAAATTTGGCCATCCCAAGAAGACAGCATAGAGACATTAATACTGTAGGATTTAGCTCGTTTTAGGTCGACTCGACTCTAAACTCGAGTAAATTTCGAGTCGAGTTGGACAATATTTGCCGTGTCGAATTCAAAGATTTCTCTTACGAGTCGAGTCGAGTTTACGCGTGTAATCCCTAGGTATCATCCTGGAAATCTTCAGTCAAGACGGCGGCCAGCGGGCCATACTAATTCCGAGACATTAGCCACTAAACCACAGGATCAGGATAGCTCGGTTTGACTTTTTAATGCATGTACGATTATTCAAGTTTCAACATTTAGGGAGCTTTGAGTTTTTCCTAGGTGATTGTAAGTTTGTAAAATATTTTTGTCAGTTACCCAAAACCATACAATTTTATGGTTTCTGAACCATTTACACATGATAGGAATCGTTAAATTTGAAGTTAATTTTTAAGTTCTTTAGGCAACTTTGGCTCAAACCGGATGGATGATGATGGAATGAATTGGCGGAATGATGAAAATGGGAGAAATCCGAGAAAACCCACGCACACCTTGTTTGTCCACCACAAAGTTCACATGGCATGAGCAGGGGTTCGAACCGACTATCCACAACACCAGAGCTTAGATTTATGGCCTTTAGGAAATTTCACCATGAACAAAATGTTGGCGGGCTGCTCTCTGCTCTCCAAAGTTGTTACACTAATGCCGCATAACGTATTTGTTGTAACTTCTTTGTTCTTCCGTTTTTCTTTTAAAGTTTTTTTTTTTTTTTCATTTTCTCAGAATCTAAGAATATGTTACTGTCTTTTGAACAAAAACCGATGTTTCACAAAAATCAGAAAACGGGGTTTCAAACAAAAACTAACGTTAGATTAAGCAGCCTATCATAATGCACCGTTACACTCGTGACGGCGATGTGACATGATTTGGAATAAATTATTTACAATGGTAAGACAATTTTGTGTATAGTATGCTTTGACCTTTAGTCTATAAATCGTAAGGTAGTATCTTACGCATATACAGTTGTTGTCTTCTACCTTCTGACATTACACAACATCGCAGTTTTTAAAGTTAAACGATTACACGAGTGACGGCAATTTGATTTCTGTTTATTATCAAAATCTCACTTCTATATTACATTTATTATGATAATTGCTATTATATACTATTTACTGTTTGATTAATCCTCAGTTATTTACTTTGACTGTTACTACTTTCATTACTTAATTCTGCGTGTATGAAGACTGTAAACGGTGGCTTAACAAACTCAGAACGAGACTTTGAAATGAAGTTAAAAACAGGTTAAGTTTTCCTTTCTTCTTATATAAAACGCGTTCTTGCTTATCACAAACTAACATTAGACATCGCGTACGTGAGTCTTGTCATTTCAACAAAATACGTTAACAATTCAACTTTAACTTGCTATTGCACTATCAATAGTTATTTTTCAGGTCATATTAATGATATTACACTACCGTTTTCTTGCAACTCTCTCTCTCTCTCTTTCTCTCTCTCTCTCTCTCTCTCTCTCACACACACACACACACACATCGGCAAACAGATGAAGACAGAGAGAGAAAGTAAGCTCCGCCCTCTCTTCACTTACGTCCTACTTTGGATATCGTACTTTATACCTGCATTATATTTTGCCAAGTATGTACGTGTGCCGTGTGGGCTACAGTTCATCAAATGCTACTGGCAACTTTCTTACTACCTACCTCACATAGGTTGCTGAATAGTTTTTCTCACCCCCTTATCAAGTACAACTTCTCCCTCGTGGTTATAGAACTCGGAATTAAACACTAATAATTACATTGATGATTCCGACAAGTACAGGAAAGGTAATGTTTATTATCCCTATTTTACGTTCACGACAATTTAAGCATTCAGTAAGAGAGTGAGCTAAGCCACAAAGACAACAAAGTCGTGATTACTATCTACTTTCATTCGCCTCATCTCTGTCTACAATTCAATTATCACAACTTGTTGTCGGATGGGACCAGGAACTTCCACAGTCTATCCGACAACAAACAGTGATAATTAAATTACAGACAGAAATGAGGCGAATGAAAGTCAATAGTAATCACGACTTTGTTGACTTTGTGGCTTAGCTCATTCTCGCACTGAATGCCTCAATTGTCTCCAGATCTAAATTACAATACGGTTAGTATTAAAACAATTGTACTTAGAATAAATGCATATCACAATCTGCAGTCTCTAACGAAATGGAATAAATCTACAAATTTCCTGAAGAGTAAATGGAACAAAAATGGTGTTCTGAGAGAAACTTAAAATTATAAGTGTGGATTTTCACATAAAAGAAATATTTATTTTAATAATCGACTTTTTTAAATGGAGGAATCGTAAACGATGTGCGTATAAGATTCTGCCGGTGTCCACTCAAAGTTGGTACAATTGTTGCCAGGAGAGGCCTGTCTTTTCTAGTCCTTAAAATAATAGTACTATGTGAGACTCCAAGCATAGTCACACCAAGCTAATGCCTGGATGGTACCTACAAAATAGGCCCTGGTCGTCTACCTTTCAGCAATCCTCTTCCTTACCCCATCTCGGCCTGAGCCTCAGATGCCTAAAAAACTTAAAATAAATTCAAATCCAAGATACATCTTTTATTAATCAGTGTTTCAGCTCTGAATAGCTGCAGTACTGTTTAGATTTTATAAAATAAACAGTAGCGTTTGGCTTATTTATTAACAGTCAACAGTCAACGAGCGTTTGGCTTATTTATTAACAATGAGAGATACTAGGAGTATCCAGTCGGATAGTGGTGAGTAGT
>JAGDQP010008004.1:0-64808 GCA_022664845.1 Lepisma saccharinum | reverse complement strand
AAAGAAAAGAAAATGTACCAGAAGAAGAGTTATACCGTATACTTCTTCCGTTAAGTAAAATTTCCCTTGACCGATGGAAGTATTGGAAAACTATATCCTGATAAGCCATTCCTTTTTTTCACACGGGAGTTTTTGAGGGGAAAGAAAACTTTGATATGGAAATTCTGAAGCAGAAAATGAGATTTCAAGAATATAACTAACTACGATTTGAAATTCTTATTGTGTGATTTTTGAAACTACGTTCGTTATAAACGTTATGAAATGCCGAGACCCTGACTGCGAGGAATCTAAAGTGGTTGTACGAATGACTTGAAGGTATTTCACAGTGAAGAGCAAGACATAAAATACAATATAATATAATCCTTCTGTATAATTGTCACTAATCACGTAATTTTTGTGGCAAACAAATTTCTGCTTGTAATGTATTTGTTGCTTCTCAATAAAGACCAAATCACGCAACTTCATATTTTGAGCAACGTGACTGTCATACTTTTTAGTCTACAGTTTTTAAGATTATGTAAAATAGTTCGTACAAGCACATGTACCTATTAACACTAAAAATTATTGGACGAGGATTGTTGAAAGGGTGGATATTGGTAAGAAGGCAGGCCAGCTCACCGTGGCCATTCAGATTTTTTGAGTTTTTCCTCAGTCCCACCAGGTGAATGAGATTAGAGGCCCTAGTCTTGCTCATCTCTCTTCTTGGAAGCTATGCTTGCCGAGAGACATTTCCTTAGGTTGAGACAGTGCTGCATCGCAGAATTGTTGCTGCTGCATCACCGGTTCAAGAAATACGTAAATATTTTTGTGGATGACTGTAAACGAGGATCCTCCGGAGTAGAGGAACATTGCTCAAATGACTTTAGAAGTAGACTTCAGGTAGAGCAGAGCCAATGCAACGAGGCATCCATTCTGTCAAGTTTCTCTCTAAGATTTTCCTAAGACTTGTCCTTGTACTTTTCCAAAATCGCCATAGTAGAAGCTGTCCATTTACTACTACTGCTACCACCACTATTTGTTTTTACTGAATTTATTTTAAGGCCTTTAGGCAACTGTGGCTCAGGCCGTATGGGTGATGATGGGATGAATTGGTGGAATGAAGAAAGTGGGAGGAACCGGGAGTACCCCGAGAAAACCCACGCACACGGTGTTTGTCCACCACAAAGCCCACATGGCATGAGCAGGGAGGGATCGATCCGACGAGCCGTAGCACCAGAGGTGAGCGCTCTACCAACAGAGCCACCGTGGCCCCCGTTTGTTTTTACTGTCGCCTCTATTGATACTACTACAGCTACTACCAAAACTACTACAATTACTTCTATCTCTACTACTACTACTACTACTGCAGCCACTACTACTGCAACTATTTCTACTCTACTATTACTAACACTATCTCTGCTGCTTCAACTACGACCACTACTACTTAAAAATAACAAATCTTAAAGGCAATTAATGTCCTCTATCATGTTGTCAAGTTTGGTTGGAATTGACTTAAATTTTCACGTTATCTGCTGGTTTAAATGAAAAATTTTGTTTCCATGGAAATGCAAATACAGTAAAAAATTTAATACAGTTGAAACCTTCAGCCACCTCCACCATTAGCATGCCATGTGTGAAGGCATGTACAATATGCACGAATATGTGTGCTAATTCAAATTACCATGGAAAGATAATTAAAAAATTTAATATGGTTAGAATCTTAAGGATACTACCCTTATCATGATGCCAATCTTTGATTCTTGTTACCATGCAATGAGTAATAAACTTTATATTAGCTAAAATAATCCTTTTCGGTTGGAACCGGGTCAGTCATTCTTACATCATGCTTAATAATTGAGTCCCATTACCATGTAAACAATAATTAATTTACTATTGTAATATAGTTGAAGCCTCAAGAATAGTTCTCTATTATCATAGCAAATCTGGAGCAAATTGGTTTAACCGTTATCGTAAGAGGCGTGACTGTAACTTTTAATAAATGAGGCTCATTATCATGGTAACAGTAATTAGCGTGAAATTTTGTAGTGGATATATTAATAACATGAATGTTCTATCATTTTGCCAAATTTGTTTCAAATCTATTCAATCGTTCCACGTCACGTTTGAATATGCTACAACACTTGAGTTTCGTTACGATGGAAACTAGTTTAACATTCTGCTGTGGTTAAACTCTTAAGGATAGTGCCCTGTACCATTATAGGAAATTTGGTGCGAATTGGTTGAAGCGTTGTCCCACGAGGCGCGAATGAGTTGCTACCATGGGGACAGTAATTAGCTTAGAATTCGAATATGGCTGATCCATGGAAAATTGTCTACTCTTTATCAGGATACCGCTTGCATTTGGATCGGCTAAACCGTTCTCACGTGATGCGCGAAAATCTGTTTGGTAGAGGCTCGTTACCATGGGAACCATATTCAGATTAAAATGTTAATATACCTATAACCAACACAGTAACGCCAACTATTATAACACCAGATTTGGTTGCAATACGTTTAGTAATTTTCACGTGTTGTGAGGTCTCGTTTTGTATCACCGAATTAATATGCGACGTGCCTAAGACCAGTTTTATCCGTAATGACATGCCATAAAAACTCAAATTTACCAGTAATAGTGTCAACACTAACTATGTTAAGTTTTGAGTTTTTAGAAACTAGTTTGAAGAAAATATTTTTAATTTCTTTTTTAACACGATTGGTCATAATCAAGGTAATAAATAAGAATCGATTACGATTCTGTGTCTGGAAACTAAAACTAGACGTCACATGTGGAAATGAAATTATCAGTCTGTCTCGGAAGTTAACAAGATTTTGAACAAACTATGCTTAGCGTTTTCATTACATAAATGCATACTTTCGCCATCTTGTATTCAAGTCGTTAGGAGACCAGTAAATATTAGAGATCATGTTGATAGAAGGCTGTGAACATCTTCATTCGATGGAAGGCAAGAACAAAAACCCATCATTGGATCACCTTGGTCAGAGAGACTTTCGGGTTAGAAACCTGTCTCCGGGAACAGTATTCTTATCATGCTAAAATGTGGACTGTTTCAGAAGAGAATCCAATGCTCATAGTAAAAAGGGAAAACTGATAAGTGAGTGCAAACATTCAATGATCAAAATCCAAGTTTCAGAAATCAACTTTTGATTTAATGTAAGTCTTATAAGATGATGTGAGCTTAGGACCCGTAGTGAATATGTCATTAAACGGTAGTGTTGAGAGATAGATTTACAAGTACTTAAATTAGAATACCAACTTTGAATTTGTTAGGGTGTAGCAAAATATTTTATGCAGCAAAAAAGTCTCGTGAAATTTCTTCTCACGTTGCTCATACTTATTTTAGATAAAAGCGCAGTAACTGCACTTCGTACAAAACATCCACTTCCTAGTCATGTTAATTTTCAGTGGTGTATGAACAAGAAATTGACATCCCATGCAATACGCCTATGTTCACTAAATCATCTTGGGTAAGGCACATGAGAAGTAAGAACTCATATCTAAAACAAGTCATTATTTATTTCTTACGATGGTTTCGTGCGCACTTTGTTTTACCAGAGTAATTTATCGAATAGAAATTTAAGAGAGAAGAATTTGGCGCTGTTTTAACTGTCATTAACTATATGGAACATGGTTAGTTATTCTGTTAACTGACCATGAGTTAAATAGAAAACAACCGAAAATTATTTTCTTTGGTTTTACCTTTTTTTTCTTCTTCTTTATTTCTAGTTGTAACACTGGTTTTAAGTTGGGTTAGACTACGTATTATTCCGGGAGAATTGGAGCTCTCGGAATGTTTGATTCGAAGTGTAATGTTATGATCGTTATTACTTTACAGTTTGCCGATAGAGAGAAGACACCCTGTCCTGTCCACGACGCGCGTCGATACTCATCTAGCCATCAGGTATTTACGAGTATTTGCAATATGGTTGCTTACACGACTGGCGGGTGAGTTGATCCGTTCTACATATATGTTCATCATTTATTCTAAATAAAACGTCTCTAACTTAAGTGGACAGATTTTAATTTTCCAAATTTCTCGTAGTTTACGTAAGATAGTTGCACAGAAATTAAAAAATAAATGTCTGTAAATAGCAATATTGCAAAGGAATTCCAGTTGCTTACACAAGGATTAGGGGAAGTATGTTGTTATATTGTGTATATATATTAGTAAATTTGTCGTGACAAAATTGATTTAGCGTTCACGTAGTTCAAGAAATCTTCAAGAAAAGTAACTTTATTGTTTAGAGAGCAATGAGCCTGATACATGAACGAGAGACATTCAAATATAAACATTCGAATCAGTAGTTTGACCAACATCACATTAGATCTATAACAAGAGCAACAGTGTTTTGGCTATAATGACATTTTTAATTAGGTTTTATTGGATAAACAAACGAGGTCTAAGTCCATCCATGACTTAGGGTTAGTTCTACAATCGACAGCTAAACTTCTAGTCAACGCTAAGTTCAGCCCAAGTCTGATTTTGGCCAATGAGAGTTGGCCTCAACGTGGCGCTGACTAGAAGTTTAGCGTTCGATTGTAGAACTGACCTTTAGCGCTGTATAGAGTGGGAAAAAATCCGTGCACTGTTTCACAGTAGAGGAAACTAAGTCTGCGGCTCAGTTGCATTCCTATTCTTTCATGGCTACAGAATTATAGTAGGCAGTTAATTGTTAATTTTACCGCACATTGTTTGTACGACTACTGTATAAATAAATCACTGCAACTCGCTTTTTTGAGTAGGGAGCAGCACACGGATCCTCCTACATGCTAAAAACGTTTCGTGCATTGTAGAAGCAAGCGCAAGAAAAGTCATGAAACGTCACTTAATTCCAAATCCATAACCCAAAATTTAACAGGAAGAACCAAATTCCTTGGTACTTCAGTCAGTGCTTCCTAATGGGAAGCTTCAATTTTAGGGTTAATTTGCTCAGGATTTTGGAACGTTCTGTGTGTAGAGCGTGATTCCCAGACGTGTTGCTGCGCTTCAAATAAGTGTTTTTTTTTAGTTATTTAAGCCACACGGCCTATATCTCAGTTTCAAAACCTAACAGACAATTTGCTACAAGCTCTAGTATAAAGTCGCTGAATCTGAAACATCAAATAAAAAATTAAAGAAGTATGAATTACAAATCAATTACAAATAATATAATAATTAATACGTATCATTCCTTATATATCTAGATCTTAAGCCATCTAGTTTATATCTTCTTTGTATTTGAGTGGCTCTCGTCTATTAGACTTGGTTAATGGTAATAGTTTGGTATATTGTAAATAGTTTACTAAACAACAGGTATGTAGAACGGTACAAATTTATCATCACGCTATTTTGATATTGAATCTTTAGTAAAAGATTAGCAACCATGTTTAATCGCCTCGCGTATTTTTTTTTTTTCGTTTTTTTTTTTAATCCTTTCCCATTCGTTCCGTGAGTTAAAGAAGAGGGTTGGTTGGTTGTTATGAAAGTGATCGAGAGATTAAAAATAGTACAGCTGTAATGTGGATAACTGCGAATAACAATTTTAAACTAACGTTACTGGAAATTCAGGTGTTGGCTTTGTACTCAGAATACACTGCTTATTTCAAGATAAGTTCATTTGGATCATTTGCGTTCAGCCGACAGTCTGTGAAGGTATGGCGATCAGTTACCCTGACAGACTCCCAATAATATGATTGTAATGCGTCTTCCTACCACATGCATATCGGCCCAAGTAATTTAGTTGTATGTATTAACTAAAACGTAGCATTTCGGGTCTTTTACATGTATATTCTAACTTGTGAAAGTTAGTTAATATTTTCTGGTAAAAAAAAAAAAAAATATTTAGAAGATAACACTTCAAAGCCCTTGGTATTAATAGATATGTTCAGACGCAGTAATAGCAAGTAAATACTTTTCCAGTCCATGCGTGCCTTTCGTAGCCAGTACATAGATTTGGTAACCGGAATTCATACAGGTAGGGGAACACAGGAACTTATGTATGGTTATTTTATTAAACTTGAGGATTTTTTTTTTTTTTTTTTTTGTTTTAAAGTTTCGTTTTTACTCGTACACACAATCTCGTAATCGGCATCCGTGGATATCATGAACTGCTTTACATTATAAGTCAGTTTAAACGCAATTTTTAAGACCTTTAGGGAATTTTGGCTCAGGTCCGATGAATGATGATGGAAATATTGGTGGAATGAAGAAAGTGGGAGGAAACAGGAGAACCCCGAGAACACCTACGCACACGGTCGAACCGAAGACCCCAAGCACTAGAGGTGAGCGCTCTACCGTTGAGCCACCGCGGCCTCAATGAAGTCAAGTGCTGCTGATTGAATACTTGGACCGTTTGCCTCTATAAGGCATAATGCCTATTTTTGACATTGACCAGAGATGTCAAAAGCTATTAGGTCGCAACAGGGTTGCAATACAATATAAACCTCTCTGTTCTATAAAACATACAGAATTTAGCTTTGGAATTCGGAAACCCGATTTTCCCGTTTACCTTTACTGTATCAGAGACACGAGTGGGAATATGTAGAGACAGACTGGTATTAGTGAGGAACCAGGGACATTAGATAGTTACATAGCAAGCATAATTTGATTTCCGAGAACTGACATTTTCGTATTTCGCAGACACTTTCTGTTCTAGCAGAGAAAAACCAGTTGAACGTAGAGACATTATCATCAATGTTGAGGCGATGCAGTGGCAGGCATAAGCCATGATCTGCTAATTTTTAACTCGGAAGTTATTTTGCTTTAAAATTGCCTTCAGAGTTTATACACATTCACCTCTGAGAACCCAATACTATTTCAAATGGCGTTTTAGTCCCTCACCCTTCTCATGAGAATGTATTACACATCATCCTCAACATAGTAGACACAAATGTCGGTCTTCAGCTGCAGAAATTCTGTATTGACACTCGGACTCGTACTTCCCTATATCATGTTAAACGATTGCAGCTCAGAGCCAATGCAGCCAGGAATAAATATAAATTAAATATAAAGTAATACATTTTCTAGTGTGCACGTTGTGCTATTTGTGTGTAAATTACTCTGATAGTAAAGCCTGTCAGAGCTAATAAGTTTTAGTAAATATTTTGCTCTGTATATTTTGGGATAATATTTTTGTACTTCGTTAAACCCTTAAAAACCCATAGCAGTTAAATCTCAGCGTTGCATCATGTTAAATACAATTGCTTGCTTGCTTGTGCTCTCGCGTTTGTAGATTATTGTATTGAAACTTTATTTTTAGATTGTCTACCATCTTAGACTAGCTTTGTCTCAAATTAATTTATTCTATACGTTAGACTAGTAGTCCTGGGCTTAATTTAAGGTACTAGGCAGGCATGCTGCTTGTTTAGACTGAGAAAAACCAAGGGAGACTTCAGTCAAGATGGTGGTACCAAGTAAGTTTGTCCAGTTTTGGGATATATTGCAGAATAATGTATTAGTAATGCAAGGCAAAACTTTGCTCATTTGTCCTAAGATACGGTACGACTGAGAGTCTGAGGATAGAGCAAATTTGACTGAGGTAATAAATCCAGATCACAACAAATTTACAGAAAATTGAAATTAAATTTGAGTGTGACTTAATACAAGTTTTTGAAAATAATAGCAAAATTACAGTGAAGTAAACTTGAAACGAGAAGTTGACTTAAAACTTACAGTAGCTTTTCCGTGAGTTCTAATCTTTGTGGGATGAACATGGAATACTTCGGATACTTTTTAAGTTGAGTAATAGAAATCCAAGATCCGTCGACCTCTCATCCAAAGAGCTTGTTAGAAATCTAATGCCTGAAAATCCCGGAACAAAGCATAGTGATTGATTCTAAAATTGTGTGTGTGTAAAGTAAAATGAAATTTGTTGTACAAAAGAAAACAAGTACATTTGTCAGAAATATTCCAAAATATTTATTTTACCATTATTTAGCTGGGCATACCGTCGACTTCATAGATTTAGTAATAAGACCCAGCTCCTGTGCTTCAGTTTGTAACTTCGCGGACTTCGGATTGGCAATGGAAAGGCACGCGAGTTCGAACCTCGCTGACACCTATACTGACTGCTGATATTTCCCTCATATTCACCAGTCGAAAATTGGGATAATACTTCCAATAAAGGACCTGGACGCTACCTTTCCAATCTCTGTGCCCGGAGAAATGTTCGCCAAAAGACGTCATCTCTCAGAAGTGACAGGTTTAGGCCAAAAGTTGTCAGTTTAGCCCCCGAAAGACGAAATTTGTTACAGAGATATGCATAACTTAATCTGTGTATTCCACCAAACTTTGTTTTCCAATAACGATACCGTTATCAAGGTTTTTGGTGTTGAATAAAGAATCGTTATCTGTGAAGATATAATTCAGCACAGACAGTTTTAAAACTTTTCCATTCTAAAGGAATTTTCTCCATTAAAAACTATCGGGTAATTAAAAATAAAATAAAACGTATCAGAAGAAGAGTTAAACCATATACTTCTTCCATTAATAATTTCCACTTGACGGATTAAAGTATTGGAAAATTATACATACATGAACATTAACTATAAGAAGGGTTTAACCTGTTTCTTTTTCAAAGTGCAAAAGACTACCCTAATTTTAAAAGAAAACTTTCCATTAAAGATCGAGTTGCCATAACTCAGATGGTAGAATGTTGACTTCGCTTTAGGGAGGTACTGGGTTCATCATCAGCGTCCGACCGTCCTGATTGATTGAGGTTTTTCCTCAGTCACACACAAGGCAAATGTCGAGGTGGTACCTTCATGTTAGTCCCTGGCCCACTACTTTCCGAATCCTTTCCCCTTATTCCGTCCTGAGCTATAGATACCTAAAGACCATAAATAAATTCAAATTTCCATTAAAGCGTAAACGGTAAAACAATTTAGTGATTAGGAAGCTCTTCTCAAGCAGAGATGTGATTTTAAGAAAATGATAGGAATATGACTTCATGTATTTCGCAGTGAAGAGCAGAAAGGCATAAAATACAATATTTTCTTATTTCTACTTCTCAGTGGAGATTAAATTCCGCAACTGTCCGTTGTGAGGAACTTGACGTACTATGTGAGACTAGAAATTACTTGTTAGTCCACAATTGTAAGGTTATATACAATAATACACACCAACACACACACTTAAATTAGTAGACGTAGATTGCCGACAAGGAATGGATATTGGAAAGAAAGCCAGCTCAAACTTTCTATTTTGATTTCTCAGTCCCACCAGATTAATGTGATTAGAAACCCTGGCTCAACTCTTCTTGGACCTGAGCTTGCCGAAACATATTCCTGAGGCTTGATACAGACTTTCACCATAGCTGTCAGCGCAACCTGAAATGTGGAAAAAAATATGTTGGGTGCTGAAATGCAGAATCGTTTTCACAGATTCAAGAAAATCACAGAAATACATAAAAAGAATGGAGGTGACTGTCAACTGGGATTTGCATATACAGTTCGAATCGTAACTTACGGGTAGACTGAGCCAACGTAACATACCATCTCTAAAATGTGTCATTTTATTGTTTGTAGAAATATTCCAGTAGTCAGTCGATTTCGGACTCGAGACTTGACATGATTGTGCAAGATGGACGGTACGTTCTCATACTTCGGTTAAGCATTGTGGAGGCGATGTGGGATTGAGTCACGCCCACACTGCCCATCTTGAATTAGTTTTTCCAATGTTTACCTCAGTCGTAGTAGGCAGTGTTGATACAGTACCTTCAAAAGAGGCCCTGGTCACTATTCTCCCCTTCTTACACGATTCTAGCAACATGACGGCCTGTAGCTCTTCCCGAACTTTTTTTTTTTTCCAAGATGGTAAGCAGATTCAACCCAGGTGGGTAGCAATTTTTGGTATGGCTTTTTAGGTCTTTTAATGGGTTGCATAATGTGAGACTTTGATCGCTGTAAGTGGATTGCTTCAGTAGTTAGTTGCTTTGGTATGCATTTTCGTATGAGTAGCTATAGTGTAAATGTGCAATTTTGTCCATGCATGTGTTGTTTCTACTGTTTTTATTTATAATAGGTTGATATAATAAATTCAAACCAAATATAATACCGCAGTATGAATGTAACTAAATATGAACAGCTCGTCTCATATGTAGTTGCAGATAAGTGAATGCGTGAAATGTGAAATTTAGACATTAGAGTAGTAATTATATTACAAGTGTCCAGTGGAAGATCGATGTTTTGGTATAGTATGAAAACTCAACTTTATTAAGTCAGGTTCCCTCTACTAAGGACCCGCTGCTCAAAACGTTTCTTTTATTTTTAGAACATTTCGTGGAACATATTTTATTGGGTGATGCGCAGGTCTCGTATCACATTTTCCTTAAATTCCTGTATAGTTTGAAAACTAAATTCTTTGAAGGTTTACTTTGGAAACAACCAGAACAAACTCTGCACGTCCAACACAACGTGCATTTGAAACAAAATTTCAACTCACGTTTTTTTTTTGTTTTTTTTTTTTTTAATAATTTTTTTTACGTGGCAAATCCGATCCGACAATACAAAAACCACTGCGTCAAAAAATCTATAAAAGATAATTATATACTCCATGGGTAGAAGCAATAAACCAAAAATCATACAAATCCGAGAGGGTGAGGTAGAATTTTGTTTAAAAAAATGTGTTGATTTCGCATGGAATGACCCGAGCGTGACTTCGAGAGGAAAGCAATTATTTTATGATTATCATTACTGTCTGTGCTGTAGTATCGAAGGCCCACGAACAGGCTAAGGAAATACGACTTATTGAAAAATTTCCCTTTCTTCGTCCGGCCTGACCAAGATTTCCCCAAGAATTTTGCTCATTCACACGAGCCGAATACCGAACTGATGATTAGCGTAGAGGTGTCTTGTTTCGCATAGTTTCACGCGCTCGCGTTCTGTGCTCATAAGTCACAGAATTATATTGAATTTGAATTTATTTTAAGGCAACTATGGCCCAGACCGTATGCATGATGATGGGATGGATCTGTGGAATGAAGAAAGTGGGAGGAAACGGGAGAACCACGATAAAACCAACGCACACGGTGTTTGTCCACCACAAAGCCCACATGACATGAGCAGGGATCGATCCGACAACCCCTGGCACCAGAGGTGAGCACTCTACCAACTGAGCCACTCATAAGTCACGGGTTCATTCCTACCTGGTTGTATTGAACGGAGTGGTTCGGATCCCAATTTACCAAAAACTGTAGGTGCCGTCTTTAGAACCTCACTAGCTCGTTTAACATATTAATAACAATTCAATCAATCAAAAGTAACAATTGAATTGCTAAAAACTCGACTTGAAGAAAAGTTCACTTACCTTATGAAAGTAAGATCTGAGAGCACATTGAAATTAGTCAGTAATTCTTTACATTCTTTCCTATACTTCTCTGCTATTGAATGAAGGCTCATGTATATATATTAATACGCTAGCGGTCATAATTTTGAAAATATTTGAACCAAATTTTTTTATGTTGTTTCTAGGCTTAATAGCTCGGTTAAGTTCGTTAATGAGCAAACTCGGTCGCCATCTTGGATCCAAAATGGCCGCCGAACCCATTGTTGTATAGAATACACAGCCTAAACCGCTGGGGCTATTGAAATCAAATTTAGCATAAAGGTAAAACATCACTGTTTGATTACGAAAATGTTACCTAATAAATTCAAGGACGCCATCTTGGATCCAAAATGGCAGAAGTAAGAAATCTATTTTCCATATCGTTTCAGCTAGAGATACGAAATATTGAAAAAGTCGCCATCTTGGATCTAAAATGGCCGCTGACCCCATTGCTGTATAGAATACACAGCCTAAACGGCTGCAGCTAGAAATATCAAATTTGGTAACACGGTGCATTATCACTTGTATGTTACTAAAATATTACATGATGTATCAAAAGACGCCATTTTGGATCCAAAATGGCGGACCTAAAATATTTTCCAACCCGTTTGAACTAGAGAAACGAAATTTGGTATAAAGGTGCATTATGACGAGTTGTTTAGGGAAATATTACAACATTTGGGAATAGTCGCCATCTTGGATCCAAAATGACCCCCCCCAAAATCCCATTTTTCACATAGTTTGATCTGGATAAATGAAATTTTACTAGAAGGTGTACCATCACAAGTAGGTCACGACAATATAAGAAAACTTTCAAGAAGTCGTCAACTTGGATCCAAAATGGCCACCTCAAAAGCCCAATTTCCAAATCATTGAAGGTAGAGAAACGAAATTTTCTTTGAAGGTGTATGACCAAGAATAGGTTACGATAAATGGGGAGGGTGCAGATGGACACCATGGTTGTGTAGTGCTGCAGGGAGATTTTTTTTAAGATAAAGGAGGCGCATCCTCTCAAAAGCACTGAAGTTGGGGGCGAATCCCCTACGGGGGTCTGGGGGCAGCGCTCCCAGCGAAACAAAGCGACGTCTTGTGGGGTATCGTTGAACAGCTCTTGATGAATAATAAAAAAAAATAATAAATAGTTTCTCGCTAGCGCTCATATAAGGCGACATTTGAAATTTTGAAAATAAGAAAACTTCGAGATCTACCTTTGCCTGTAGGCCTACCGAAAGGGATTTTTTTTAAAATAAGGAGTTCAGAAAGTGGCCTAAAACTACAGCCCTAAACTTCGACTTACAAAGAGTTATGAAACTTCGACTTATAGAAGTATTTATACTGTAACTTCTACTTGTAGAGTTTCTTTGGCAGGATATTTCGTTTTAAGAGATTCATTGGCTGTCCAGAAAACAACAAAAAAATCGAATTATTGAAGTTTTTATTTCACAATATTCGACATGTTGAGGTAAATTAACATGGAGTGGAATAGGCTAGATAAAGAGGAGTGAATACAATTCGAAATCAAGGAATTCGAGTTATCGAGGTTCGACTTACCGAAGTTCCACTGTCATTATCATATTCAGCCGTTTTCTATCCACTGCTGGATGAAGGATTTTCTCTACAAATTTCGGTCTGCTTCTATCCTCATACATGTAACTCCTGAAAAACGATTGATTTTATCCACCCATCTTGCATTTGGACGTCGTCTTGGTCGTTTTTTCTCTCTGGAAATCCAATGTAGTACATTCGTCTTCCATCTGTTCGTCTAGCTGTGTGACCGGCCCATCTCCACTTCATCATTTTCGCAGTCTTGATTATATCTTCTACGCTTGTTTGTGCGCAAATCCATTCATTTATCTTCCTGTCCCTCCTAGTTATTCCTAACATACATCTCTCTCCATTGCTCTTTGTGTGACTCTTAATCTTGTGAGTCGTTTGCCCATTCAATGTCCAAGTTTCATAACCGTATATCATTACAAGTAAGACACACTGATTATTAACTTTACGCTTGAGACACATTGGTAGTTTGCTTTTGAAAATAAATTATAGTCTTCCAAACGAGGTCTTATTCTCTTCTTTTCAGCATGTTGATTGTACATTACTTTTGTTTTACTTAAATTCATTTTAAATCCTATTTTCGAACTCTCATTACACAGCTCTTCCTTTCTGATTTGTAGTTTTTTTGCACTTGAAGCAAACAGGATTATACCATCAGGGAATCGTAGGAAGATAATCGCCAGCGATATTGATTCCAACTTCATCCTAGTTAGTTTAAATTTTGGAACACTCTCTCCAGGACCACTGAGAATAGTTTTGGAGAAATTTGATCTCATTGCCTTCCCTTTTCAACTTCAATTTTTTCACTCTCTTGATGCAATCTAGTAATAGGTGTGGCAGTTGAGTAAATGTTTTGCAGGAACTTGATGTATGCACTTTCGATGCCTTGATGTTCAAGTGATTTAAGTACTGCTGCCAAGGAGACTGAATCGAAAGCTTTTTCAAAATCTATGAATCCCAAACATAGTGGAAGTCCGTATTCATTAGTCCTTTCTATAACCTCAATTAATGTTTGTATGTGGTCCATTGCAATTGATCCACGACGAAATCTGGCTTGTTCTCTTCCCTGGTTAAAATCTTAAGTCTCGTTCAATACGATTCAAAATAACTTTGTGAACATTTTGTATAGAACTGACAGTAAAGTAGTTGGTCTGTTGTTTTCGACGTCTTTCTTCTTTCTTGTACAATAAAATTATAATAGCATTATTCCAACTTCACAGTATTTCTCTCTTCCTCAGGCACATTAAGAATAATGTAACAATTTGGTTTTTCATCTTTGCACCTCCCCTTTTAAACATTTTTCTGTGAGTCCATCTTCTGGCGATTTTCTGCTCTTCATCCCTCGAAATACTTTATCCACTTCTTCATTACGTCTGGGACTTCATCTTTTTCTTCTGAATTTTCATTTCCTAGTTCTTCGGAGTAATCCAGTTCTCTAGAAATTTTCAATTATTTTTAAAATTTTCTCCTCATTTCTGGTTACGGTCCCGTCTGGTCTCTTAATTGTAATTATTTGTTTTTTGCCTATCATGTGCTGCTGTTTGGTTTTCATCAGGATCTTGTTCTTCTCTATTGTATTTTTAACAAGATTTTCGTTGTATCTACGTAGATCCTCTCTGATTTTCTTCATTACGGTTTTATTTAGTTCTATGTACTCAATACTTTTTATGTGATTTTCCTCTTCTTTCATTTCCCTCCTTTGCATCAAGAGTTTAGTTCCTTCATATAGTTTACCTTTTTTTATGCCTTCTATTTCCTTGGCCGTCTCTCTTATTATTTCAGTCAGAATTTTGTTTCTGTTATTGGTATCTTCTTTGTCATCTAACTCTTCCAACGCGCTGAATCTGTTGCTTAGTTCTATCTCGAATGTCTGTCTACTTTTCGATAGACTTTCTAGATCAAAAACTGGCGGGTTTCCTCTTATAAGCTTCTTCCTCTCAAGACTAGTATTTAGTTCCAGCTTACATCTCACCATCCTATGATTTGAAATTGTTCAGAACCGATACGTCTTGAGGAATTTCCCTATTATTCGATAAAACGTAGTCTATTTCGTTTTTGGTACCATTTGGGCCTTTCCATGTCCACTTCCTCTGGGGCGGTGGCGGCTTGAAAAATGTATTGGGAATTAAACGGTCTGAGACATTCCATGTCAGATCAATCAAAAAAATAAGTTTTTGACCTCGCCAGTTCTGATTTTGATAAAAGTTGGCATGAAGGACACACATGACAAAGTAAGTAATTCTACCAATTTTCAGATTTTTATTTGGAAAATTGTCCAATATACAGAGGTCATAAAAAAAATACTCCCATACATAGAAATGGATGTAAATTTTGGAAATTCAAACACTGTTGGAAAGCTAAAGAATAAAGCTTTCTATTGACACCCTACATGACCTTGAATATCAAAATATGCCATCTTAGAAAATTATGAAAAAAAAAAAAAATTATTGTCACATCTTCCACCCATGTACCAAATATTAGGCTGGCACCGCAATGGCAGGGCAGTGCACGATTAATGGGAGTATATGTCCTGCAGCCAGATTCATATTATATTAATATACAATAAAACCCGATGGTCACTGACTCACTCACTCACTCATCATCAATATTCCTAGGCTAAACTACTGGAGCTAAACACACCAAATTTGGTATGAAGGTGTAGGACCATGAGTAGTTAAAGGAAAAAATGCGACATTTTGAAAACGTCGCCATCTTGGATCCAAAATGGCCTCCAAACTCATTGTATAAATACACAGTCTAAACTGTTGTGGATACTGAAATGAAATTTGGTATGAAGGTACATCATCACTAGTAGGTTACGAAAATATTACAGAATGTATCCAAAGATGCCATCGTGGATCAAAAATGGCGGACCTAAAAATCCATTTTCCACACCATTTGAGGTAGAGATAGGAAATTTGGCATAAAGGTGCATTACGACTAGTAGTTTAGGAAAATATTACATTTGGGAAAAGTCTCCATCTTGGATTCAAAATGGCAGCCGAAAAACCCGCACCTTTCGAGCTAGAGAAATGAAATTTTACATGAAGGTGCACCATCACAAGTAAGTCACGTCAATATAAGAATCTGAAACTTGGCGGAACTACTTACTTTATCATATGTGTCCTTCATACCAAGTTTCATCCAAATCGGAACTTTTGAGATCAAGATGGTGATTGATCTGACATGGAATGTCTCTTCTGAGAATTCCACTAACTTCTCTCCTCTCTTGTTGCCAAATCCATAGTCTCCCAATTTCATGTCACTTCTCTGCTTAGTTCCTACTTTCGCATTGAAGTCTCCCATTACAGTTTTATAATGTGATTTGCTGCTATCCAAAATTGTCTGTATCTCCTCGTATAGGTCTTCAAATTCCTCCTCCGAATGTGGCGTTGCTGGAGACCTGTATGATTCCCATACTGTATCTTCTCTTGTTTGTTTATTACCACCTGTGCGATTCAATCTGAAATTCCTTCAATTTCTGTTATCCGTGTCTTCAGGTCTTTATTTATTATAAAGCCAACGCGTGTCGGGTTTGCCACTTTGTTCCTTTGGAGGTTTCAGCCATTTTCTATCCACTGCTGGATGAAGACCTCCCCCTTTTCTTTCCATATATCTGTCTGCTGCTATCGTTCTCCATGTAGCTCCTGAAAAACTCCTGATTTCATCTACCCATCTTGCATTTGGACGTCGTATCGGTGTTTCTCTTCTTTAGGAATCCAATGTAGTACATTTGTCGTCCATCTTCCATCTGTGTATCTAGCTATGTAACCGGCCCATCTCCACTTCACCTTCTTCGAAGTCTTGATTACATCTGTACCTTTGTTTGTGTTCGAATTCAGTCATATAGATATACATTGAAGTGCCGAAAGTCACGGGATATCTACCAAATAACACATGGGACCCCTCGAGCACGGCGAAGTGCAGGGACCCGACAATCCTATCGTTAGCAGGGTACACGAAGTCCATAAAGGGCGGTAGATGGTTACCAAGTAGCTGAACATAGCGCTGGCCGATCAATGCCTGGTTCAGGCGGGCCAGAGGACCGAAACCATGCCAGGTAAACACGTCCCACACCATGACGGAGCCACCACCAGCTTGCACAGTGCTTTGTTGACACTTGGGTCCTACCATCCGCGCGCACCACTTGGAAACGTGACTTATCTGACCACGCTACTCGTTGCCAGTCCTCTAAGACCCAATCCACGTGTTTCCATGCCCATGTGAGTCTCCGCTTCGGCTGCGATACCCCATGGAGACCCAGTTAGCTGCATTGACCTCTGAGATACGTCCTGCATTGATTTCTGCTGTCAGATCACGCGCTGTAGCTTGTCTGTTTGCCCGAACGAGTATCCAGACGTCGCCGGTCGTGGTCTTTCAGCACCCGTGGGCTGCCACTGCGTTGTTCTTGATGGGTCGTAATGCCTCCAATGTGATGCTCACGGTCCACCCTTGACACTGTGGAGCGAGTAAAGTTTCGAACGAAACTTCCGAAATACCATGCCTCATTCGTCTAGCACCAACTATCATCTTGCGCTCAAACTCCAGTAATTCTCGTCTGGTTGCAGTCACCACGGTACACGACGTTTCACTGCGCTCACAGAAGTCCCAACTGACCATACTACAAGTGCTTCGCGTCTTTCGACCTGTTTGCTGCTATGCTACCGCGCCGTCAACTAGTTCCCTTCCGCCATCCCATTACTTTTGGCACCTCCGTGTATATTCACACTGAATAGGGTAAAAAATAAATAAAAAAGTATCAAATTAAGTGCCAGTCACTCCTGGATCACACCCTTCCCTCTCCGAGAGGTGTGGTGACCTATAATCCGTCACTGGTTCACATGAACGTTTTGGAAGAGTGGAGTGTCTCAGGTATTCGTCTGCAAAGTTTTAAATGTCCCATACACTCTGCATACGTACCACATAAATAATATAATTGATCATGTCCAACTCTGTGTCCAGAAATTCCTTGATTAGAATTTACGTAGAAGGTTTAGTGAGCTTCCCCATTTACTAAGGTTATACAAGGGATGGTTCAACACTTCACGTAGATTTTATTAAAAGTTAGAATTAACTACAGTAGTTAGGTTCTTTATATTTAATTCAGTTAATTGCCTTGCCTTTTTTTTTTTTTTTTTTTTTTACAAAAAAAATGTCAGGGTTGATATATTTGAAACAAGAACGTATTTAAAACAACGCTCTTGTTTTTATTTTTGTTTTTAAAAGTTTTAAACATGATTTTTTGGTAGGTGTTGGGTATGTTTAAAACAACTAAAATATCAAACTTGGGAAACTTATTTAATTTCCTTACATTACACCTATCCTCTACGATGTGTTGTGCATGAAGTAAATTAGAAGCAGTGTGTAAGTTACGTGCTTCTTAATATTCATCTTTTTAACACCAATCGGAGAACGATCGTTTGTAGGAAAACCAACGGAATGTGAAGTCGAAAGCGAAGCTTTTTTTCCTTTATTACACCTCAGTTTCCACGCGAGTAATGAAGGTTAAACACACTATTCGAAATCAAAATTAAAAAATTCCCAACTCATATATTTTTTTCATCATCATAAGTTGTTTTTATTCTTTATCAAACATTTCTGGCATCAACAGTTTCTGTAAAGATCACGAACACACATAGCAGGTGTGAGGCAATTACAAAAATATGCGTAGAGGATAAATAAGAAGTACTCCTTCATGATTGTTCACACCAACACTTAACCGGCAACCAAATGGAACGTTACATAATACCACACCAAGGTATGTTATGAACAAAAATCGGCCCAATTTCTTTCTCCCGAAGTTAAATATTTGACGGATCGGGATGTCTAGCAGTCGAATATGTATGGAAAACAATATATTTGTACGTGTATAATAAGGTAATATACAGGGTGTTTCGAAACGACATCGACAAAACCACCTCACAACATTCCTTAGATGGAAATAAAAAATAAAGCTTAGACCAGCGAGGATGCACAAATGCTTCGTTTCAGAGATATAGGCTACTGAAAGCGTGGGGAAATGAACTCCAGAGCTTGATATTGCCAATACCATTTACTGTAAAATTACGCGGCTCTTAAAGACTTCAAAACCTGTCGTATCCAAAAATGCATACTCCAATATTGTGCAATGGATTCCCTCAGGGAAGTAAGGGATTCGCAGACATTCTCTGGAGTAAATGTGGGTCGAAATACACACGATTAACACTGTTTCCGTATGAGTACATATGAACGTAATCACTGCCATCTAACCGAACAATGAGAATGACAGTGTCTTTAACTGATAGCAAATATACGTATGTTCGTTGAAATGTATGTAATATACTCCTATTTGTTAGGCAAACACGCATCTTTTTTAAAGTCATTCCGCAAAGGAGATCTGTTTTTAGATATCGACGCCGCAAACGAATTATTGTTACTTGCTTGAAAGTAGTTCTTTACGCTTGTTTCGACCAACCTTTACCTCAGCAACGAATCCACTACTTTCTTTCAGGAATCCCTTGCGCATCCATTTCACATTTTATGATGCAACAGGTTTGAAGTGTTTAAGGTACCATGCCACCTCAGTTGGTATTGCCAATACGAACGAAGCTCTGGAGTTCATTTTCCCAAGCATTCGGCAGCATATAGCGCCAAAACGAAACACTTTTGCACCCTCGATGGTCTATAATTTTTTATTTATTTTTATGTCTGGGATTTCGTGAGGTGGTTTCGTCGGTATTGTTTTGTAACACACTATGTCTATTTATTTAGACAATTGATTTAAATAAAATAGCTTTTAAACGTTTTTTTTAAGTATTTTTTCCAACCCTGTTTTTTGGTCCTTCATTTGATTTATTTATTTAAAGTACACATCCTTGATACAGCATGTGGTAGCCATTTTACACTCGGAAGTAACAGATAAATAGTAAAAACAAAAACAAAACAATAACTGAACAGAGACAAACACAGTAGATAAAATGCAATAGATGTGATATTAAGATAACTCCCTTTCACAAAGTTTCATTTGATAGTTTTGGGAAGGTAGAAGTTAGGAGGGTTGAATGTGAAGATTTCGGATGAAAATATTAACTGGTTCCTGAATTGGAGGCGAACGATCTAGGTTATTAATAATCTTTGTCACTGTATAATAATGTGTTTTGTAAACTTGTTTTGTCTTTTCGCAGTTACGTTTTTGAGTAAGCGAAAAGGAAAATTGCGTTTTAAAATGAACTTACATAAAAATGTTAGGTAAGCATTGTGTTATAAAAGTGTTTGCCTGTTCCAGTCATGACGTCTACGCCGACCGTCTCGGTCGCAAAACTATTCTAGGGACGACCTAGCTAGCTGAGACATATTGATTTAACAGTAAAAGTTTTACGATGGTAGTTGTAGTTTTTGTAATGCAATAAGAAGGGGGGCCCCAGCCAACCAACACCGCTTGCACAACAAGAAATTTTGATAAATATTAAAAAAAAAGAAGTAATATAGCAGTCTTCCATAAAACCCTTCATAAAAGGAAAAGTAAGCTCCTAGGTTCTAGTTGGGGATAGTTGGTGGACAAACATGCGTATATAGATATGTATGTGTGTGAAAGAGAGAGGTGTAAGTTTTGGGGTGAGAAGTGAGAGCGGACGAGAGGTGCTACCGGAAGTGATGCGCACCAACAACTATTCGCCGAGAGAACTAGAGACGCTACACACCTCGACAGCTAGAGACCATAGAATTCTGAAGTGAGGTTCAGGTGGGCTTTTTATCAACTGGAAATCTTTCTGTTTCCCCTTGTGTAGCCTTTTCTTTCTTTTTTCAGCAGGGTTATTGACGTACATGATTTGACTTCTGTTTTTGTTAGTGGATGTTGTTGCGTATTGTTGTTTTATGCATGATATCAGTAATTCATGTCATGTCATATCATACGCTCAAGTGGAGAATAGTTTGCCAAACTGAATGTAATTTTGTTTCATGTTTTGCAGTTTTTGTTCGTAGTGACCTGTATTTACATTATCGGTACATAAAAATTTCGTTGTTTGCCATTCTCATTTTTATGCGTTGTGATTGTGTTTTAACTTTTTGTTAAATATAAGAAAAGACTTCAGTTCAGAGAACATTGTAACTTCGGGGTTTGGTCTGCTACTACCGGCTATTCTGCCGAGGAAGGTTTCTGATCCGAAAGTCTCTGGGGAATAAAAACCGATGGTGATTTGCTATTGCCCTTAATCAGATAGAGGTAGCATACTAACAACGGGACCAGCAGTTTAAAATGAACTGTGTTCAGTATCAAGCACAAGGAGTCAAACCCAAGATTCAAAGGTAACGAGCATAACTGCTCATGTACCGGAAACCCTTCTACTCATAAAAATAAACTTCGACTTGTTTGCAGACATTTTTTTTTTTAATAGTTGGTGGCTTTAAACGACAGATTTGATATAGAGCTGTCGAGACAGGCAACAACTTCATTTGTAGCTTAAGGTTAATGTAAAGCAACGATCTCCAACAAAAGATGGTAGCACTCCCTTCGTATATGTCTAGTGTATTTTTATCGTTGCACGAAATTTCAATGTTGCTCCTACAAATTCAAGCCTAGAGACTTTTTAACTTTCGGGGAAAAAAGTTAATAACCAATTAAAGAAGAGTTCGATCAGTGCTTATTTTTTATTTTCGTTTTTCTTCATTGTTGAAATCGCTTGACTGTTGTTGTGAATATCAAAACCTGTAACAAAGCTCTTTCAACAATGAAGGAAAAAGAAAATTAAAAATCGGCATCGATCGAACTCTTGAATTGGGTATGAACTTTTCCCCCTAAACGTTAGAACTTTCTAGGCTTGATTTTGTAGGAGCAGCATTGAAATTTCGTGCAACGATAAAAATACATTAGACATATTAGGTAGTGTTGCCATCTTTTGTTGGAGATCGTTGCTTTACATTAACCTTAATTTTCAGTAATTGAGTTAAATTTGTTTGCTCAAAACCCAGTGTTCGGCTTTTTGTAATATATAACAGAACATTCTGCATTTAAGTACTAATACATTAAAACAAATTTTAAGAGAAACAAAAAACGAGGTTTTGAACAGTGACATTAGCTTCTAAACTTGATAGAATATACACTATAACGTGGCGGTTGGTGATAGGTACTGTGACAGATAGTGTTGGTCTTCAGGATTTGTTGCAAGTGGTGTCCTGTTAATTTTGCAGTGCGACATCAGTTAGTTGTCGCTTGTGCGCGTGGGACCACCCTAAACAATGTTTAGGAGCAAAACTAGCGTGTATTCTTTAAGTTCTAAGTTGTACGGACGGAAAGAAACGTTCGTCAGTATTATAGAGGATAAGCCTCTGCTCTCCAATATCAAACTGTTGCCAGATGGGTAAGTGCATTTCAGCGTGGACAAACCCAGGAATACTTGGAACATAAAAAATCAGCAGCAGTTGGATGGGCTCATCCGTGTACACACACTTCCACTGGGGCCCGCCTTATTCGCCAGATATGTACCTATGTTATTTTCTCGTGTTCTCAGTAAAGTAACACGCTTGCGTGACATATCTAATATCTCGTAAAACAATATTCGTAATTTTTGTTATTGAGAGTTTAATTTTTGTAATAATTTCTAGTTCGTCTTCCGTTTCGATGATTAGTAACACACATTTTTATAATCAAGGTGTCCTGTGTTCGATAGTGAGGACACAATTGATTCAGAGTCCATTTGAAGCTGTAGGTATGTTACCGTTCTTTGAAGCAGGAAAGCAGAAGCAGGTTTTTGTTGTTGTGTTAGTATTATTAAATTCGTCTTCGATTTCCTACACTATGAATATTTATAGATATCACTTTATTCCTGTAGTAAGGTATTTAGTAGTAAGAAAAAGATACTAATCTTAATAATCCTGTCATTAAGCAGAGAAAAACTAGCTCTTACAAAATTCTGTTTGATAAGTAAACTCTGTACTGCGAATATTTAAGAATCGTAGGTTTCTTAATTTAATTTAATACAATGCATTCGAGTAGAACATAAAGTAAACTGGACTATAAATAACTAAAATTCGTTGAACCAAGCAAAAGGAATAATATACGTCTAGACAGCACAAAGATAATGTTTCCATACCAGCAAAATCCAGCCAGAAGTAAGGTAAATCACTTTTGGCTTCCATCAGTCCGATTATTAAACATGACGGTGCTAGTGAGGTACCAATTTATTTCCTCTTTAGCAAACAACTTTAAAACTCACCGAGCAGGTTTCTTGAGCAGTCTTTCAGAAGCTGTTGATTAGTTCTTTCAAAGCGGTTCATTAATGGAGTGCGTATGGAAACCCACACGGTAAATGATCACCTAAGCAAGAGGAAGTCTCATTAACCTTCGTGCTGGTTGTTTTGTTTGGAATGACGAGTTTTCTGGTAGGTCCTAAAAACAAGTCATTTTTGGAACCACAAAGTAAAATAAAAGTGGGATTGTTTTCTCCCCGACACCCCCGTTCATTTTTCATTCTGCTTTCTTTAATCATTTGCCCCCACCTGCTGCAAATGTAGGGGGGGAGCGAATTAACTTCTTTCCAGTTATCGCCTTGTTAATACAATTTGTGAAATATTTTACAGTAATTTACTATAATTGCATTGCTTAAGCTGACACCACGAAAAGAATCTGTGAAAGTTGTCAATAAAATGTTGGTTTCGTAGCATGTTGAAGCGATGAGACCCTACGAGTCTCGTGTGACTAATGTATTTGATTATACTTTTTCTTTTCTTTTAATAGACAGGGGTCGTTATTCTATGAACTAAAAGTTCTCATTAAAACGAAATAATAATGTTCACCCTGTGTCCAATTTTCCGCTTCGTTTTCGAGATACTAAGTCCAAAATCGACTTCTTACACTTGTATGGTGTATTAGTGAATTTTGTTTTGGGGAGTTGATTTGTATTAATAGCGTGGATGTTAGTCGGATTGTCCGTGTACCCAATCTGGTAAACGTTAAAAATTTTGATGGCACAACGCCTGTTTATTGGCTATCTTTTGATCCCCTTATAATGTGAAACATAGGTAACGCACAGAACGCAGTATATTGGAAAGTGCGAATATTATGCCAGCTTAAACGTTGGAAATTTCAGTCTTTCCAATGTCAGCACAACCAACCCGATAACATCACATTTTAACCCTTAATGCTCACCCAATTGATAAAAATAAACACTCAGATTTGTACTTTAATGTATCGCTTGTCGAGAAATGTTTGTGGAAGTCCGAAATTGGAACCCATGAATATTTTGAAAACGAAGCTGAATTTTACACATTTAGTTAACTTGTTAATTTTGATTAGAACTTTTCATTCCAAGAAAAATAACCCCTAATATTTGCCTACTTTGTATATTAACATCCTCAGCTAGTGTGCTGTTTGGTGATAGTACAAAATTGTCAGCTCAGTACTTGCAGGGGGATTGGTATTAACGTCCTAAACGAGCTGGTGAGCTTCTAAGGACGAGACCTACAGCTTTTAGTAAAGTAGGCTCCGAACCACTCCGTTCAGTAGACACCAGCGATAATTAAACTCTCGACCATTCTCACAGAAATCCAGCACTTGAACCTCTCGGCAACCCCGAGATGATACAAAACAAATTGGTTTTTATTTTTCTGTCACCTATTCGGTGAATGTTTTATGGCATGAATTAAAATCGTTGTCCACAAGGATAGTCATGTTTCTTGGTAGTATATTATCATGTTTGTGAATTACACCTACATGCTTTTGGGGGGAGGGGGGATCCTCATATCAAAACAAGACGAAAGTTCCTCTTGATATTTTTTCGAAATGTCCATAGTTTCGTGCTACAGGCTGCCGAAAGCATGGGAAATTTTAGATCGTCATATTTCCATGATTTGCCGCAAGAGATTCCCCAAAGGAAGAAGGGGGGGGGGAGATTCCCGGAAATTTTCCGAAGTAAAGGTAGGTAGGTCGAAATGAACTTGAATGGGACGGCTAGCCCCCAGGAAACAATAATTCGTTTGCGCCAAGTCGATATCTCAAGTAGATTCCATATACCGAACGATTTTCTAAAAAATGCGTGGTTGCATAATAAGCAAGAGTAAGAATTGCGTAATTTCATCGAATGTTATATTTATTTCTTATCAAAGAGATTGAATATCATTGTCCTATTGGATGCTGGGAGTGACGAATGTCATCTTCACTCACACGGGAAGTCGTTTAATTCATACTCATTTCGAACTACCTGTAGTTCAGAAATGTTGCGGAATCCCCTATTCTCTTTGGGGAATCGCTGCGGACTGATTGCTGAATTTTGAAATACGCATTTTAGATAGAGCAGGTTTTTAAAAGTCTTTGACGGTACCATGCCGCATCAGTCCTACTGTTCGTGGTATTACAAATATGAAGCTCTAAAGTTAATTTTCCAACGCTTTTGGTACCCTGTAGCTCCGAAACTGTGGACATTTCGAAAATTTGTCAGAGGAACTTCCGTCTTGTTTTTTATGTGAAGAATCACCTCCCGAAGTTTATTAGTGTCGATCATAAACAAGCTGTATATATTTTTTGAAAATTTTCTTTGGTGCGGAATTTTCTACTTTCGTGTAATGAAGGGGACGGAGAAGGAACGTTTTGCTAAGAGTAATTTTCTTTAGAAAACACAATAATCTCTGTGTTGGTAAATTTTTATTCACTTTTGTATCCCAAATTTTCACATAGCGATAGTCCCTCCAAAATTAACCTCGACTAACCAGATTTTCGGTTAATCACGAGCCCTACTTCGTAATATTCCACATACACGTAACTTTTCAAGTGATTATAGAGGAAATATAAGATATCCTCTTATTGTGAAGCAGATACATTTCATTTGAGCTATGTTTTGTGGTGGTTCACCTCAATGTTAATTTGTGCTTCAGCACACGAACAAATAGCAGGAAAGAGGCCTACCCGACTGTGCTGAGAAGGTGGCTCACCTATTGGAGGTTTTTGTGTTTGTGTGTCATTCATATCATCGTCGTTGTTTCGTGATCAGCATGATTTGAGAGAAACGACAAACAATAGTTGGCACGAGAATGAACATCAGTTAAACCTATAGAATGACTTTCCAGTATCAACAAATTATACTTATAACTTAGCTTCAGTTGTATTGACGATTTTCTTAACGAAATTGATTAAAACATTTACTTTATTTTATTGTTGTGTGTGCTTTGGCTTTTCTTAGGATTTCTTTTAAACCGAGTATATCTTTATGACAAGATATTTTTTAGTGCGCCGCGCTGTTGTGAAATTGCTTCAAGCTAATTAGGAGATTTTTTTTAAAAATAAGTGTATCTATTATTCTATGTCGTGAATTTAGTGCAATGTTTTTTTGTTTTGTTTTTTAATTGTTTTGCGTTGTGTCGCTTAATGATGCATTTTCTTTTTGTTTGAATGACTGGAAGGCAGATATAAAGAAAGAGTGACCCAAGAATTGAGTTTTATTGATAGCCTTGAGGCGACTTGCGTTCAGGGGGATGATCGCCGAGGGCTTAGTTGGAAGATACTGTCCCGGCATTAACCTGAAGAGAGAAAACTTCATTCAGAATGACTGACCACTTGAGTCGATCACAGAACCTTCCGAATATAAGGCTATGTCTGCTTGATACACATTGTTTGCGTCAATAGAAGTTATAAATAAATACTTAAAATATATACAAATAAGAAGTTATAAGAATAAAAAATACGTGGACACCCGACTTTAATGCATTCCACAAAACTTCGATGGGAAATTGTACTTGCATTTCGTCTCATCTAAATTTATTCATGATTGAGGCCGAGATAGGGTAGAGGAAAGGATGCGGGAAGGAGTAGGCCAGGACCTAAGTTAAAGATACCATTCCGGCATTTGACTGGCGTGGCTGAGGAAATACCTCTGGCCGGATGGTCGGCCGCTGGTATCGAACCCAGGACCTCTCGAATGAGAATCTAACGCTTTACTAAGAGAGCTACGGCCGATATTACGTAGATCTGTACGCTTTCCAAAATTTGACTGTGTACAATATGTTACAGAAATGTATATCCTCACTAGAAGACTGCGGTGCGAGGACTAGCAACCGGTGAGCACATCATGCTACAGAACCAACATGCATGGTTCGTTAGTGAAACCAATGTTGAGCAGATTGCGAGAGCGGAATAACCGCCACATTTCTGTGTAGTTCTTCCCAGTTCCAGTACTCGAGGAAGAGTCACTGAGTGAAATGCTCCGATGCACACCACAAAGTATATTGCCACCGTGAATTTTTCGTTGAAAGGATGCTGTTTACCAGGCTTGATGCTGGTGATGGTATACATGCTATCCTCCTTATGTGGCTTAACAAAATGAGCTCGTACAATTCTCCGTACGGCCTGACATGTCCCCAATGAAACTCATTCGGATGCATTGTGTGGCGACGCTCGTGTTCCGTTTGTGACTACACATGATTTCTTCATCTAGTCTGCTGCTTTTATTATCATAATGTATCAAATTAGCTTAAATCATTGTCCCTTTACGCAAAATGTTTTCTTAGTGAATATAATTTTCATTAAAAAGAAACAAGATTGCCCCCCCCCCCCCCAAACAGGTTGAAGCGTCAAGTCGCAACATTCTTGTGGGTGGCGGAAGTGAAGATGAAGAAAACATTAGAATTTGAATTGATATGCGTAATATCACAGAAGTGTATGTAGGACAAAAGTATCGTAAAGAAATATTGAAGAGTTAAAGTTCTAGCAGCTAATCTAGTAAATGGATCTGCATTTATCTAACACCAGATTAAAAGCGACCAGATAAATAGAATTCGAGATCTCTGATTTCAAATCTGACGTCACTTCTCTCTGCTTTCAGTGAGATGCTAGCGTGAATTCTTAAAAGGAAAGAAGCTAACCAAATGAAAAAGACCTGTCGCTTGTAGCGTCACCAGATTGAAAACAACCAAACAAATCGAGGTCGCTTTTCTCTTTACTCTCTCTTGTTGAAACGTTAGTCTGCGTTTGGTTTTGGAAGAGATGAGTTGGATCTCTCAGTACTAGCGTCGCCATATTATGTAAAGGGAATTGGCATCTTATAAAACGAATTCTTTTCATTATTTTTTTAGTGTTTTATTTCTATGTAAAAGGTATGCGTAACTAGCAAAATGGGTCCTTATAATTTCGCTCAGTCCGTCCGTCTGTCTGTGCCCAAAAATAAATATCAGGAACCACGAGATGTACATATATGATTACGGTGTCGTTGTAAAGGTCTTGGCTAGACTAGCTCAGAGCTGCCGAAACAATCTTGATTGGTGCAGTTGGTCAATGCTTGTAATGTATTTTTTTTAAATTCAAGTTTTCAGATTGCTTCCGTTCCGTTATACCTATCAGCACCAAAATTGGAATAAACATTATTCGACAGAGAAGAATACTGTGGCTGTCCAGTGTCCACATCGCTAAGCACCAAGTTGTTAGTGTTGTCAGACAGGGTCCAAAAGATGTATCTCATGAAGCGTAAGGTGTAGAGACGTTGTTGAGGTGTCGTTAGAAGGGTCTAGCTCAGAGCTGCCGGGACCGTCATAAATCAGGTGCCCCAGTTGCCAGTGTTGCCAACCACTTTAAAATGTTAATATTAAGTTTTTTGTGTTTCCATATCGTTATACGTATCCGCACCAAACTTCGCATTCGACACAGTAGAAAAATACAAGCAACTTGGTTGTCAGTGTTGACAACGTATTTTATAAAATGAATGTTTGTGAGTGTTAATGCTATCAAAGAACCATAGCCTTAGCAATTGCTAGTAGACTCGCAGCCCTAACTTGTATTTATTTGTACTTTAGATGACCTAAATATCCATGTAATTCTGTTTATCATTTGAAATGAAGAAGGAGATTGATATATTTTCAGTGTTTTTGGTATTTCAAAGATTTTGGTATCTGTTTTATAAAATTTATAATATTTGCAATACAAATGTAATATCAACACATGCAAGTGTAGTAATTTTGTAGAAGTGCAGTTGTACTGTCTGATTTTTTTTATCAGTTTAGCGTGCATATATGGATCTATATGGACAGATTTCGAAACTATTTTAGGCACCTAAACGAACAGCTTGTAGTGCATATAAATTCAAGATCTTTGTCTATGAAAAACATGATAAATCATAGCAGAATCGAGTAATGGTTTTCTTTTGACTTTTAGGTCGCTGGATGGAAGACTGCAAGTCTCACATCGAAAAGGTTTGCCCCACGTGATTTATTGTCGTCTGTGGCGCTGGCCCGAGCTTCAGTCCCATCACGAACTTCGCGCGCTTGAATCCTGTGAATTTGCCTTCAGTCTGAAGCGAGAGGAAGTGTGTGTCAATCCTTATCATTACCAGAGAGTGGAAACACCAGGTAAATGAAATGGACAAGGTTTGCATACAGTTTAAGTATCATGTGAGCAATAATACAGTAGGATATAAAAGTATGTTCCCATGGAATATGTAATTCATGTCCAGTGAATATGGATATAAACTGAAGATATACAATCGGTGTCGCATGTAAGTTAATGTTATACGGTAGTTCTTTATTTCAAAGATGGCTACTTATAGATATTTAAATTTGGCTCCACAACATACCGAAAATGAAAATCGTTATTAAATTTTGTAATATATCAAGATAGAGCCAAAGGACTATAGTTTCCAAAATTGGTGGGTGTATGGTGTGATTTTGTGTGTTCTTAAAATAATAAAATCTTGGGAAAGTTAGACAGTTTGAGATATTTTTATGACTAAAATTTTGCAATTTGTTGACTTCCCATATGAATTTTGTACTTAAGGCTTTTGAGCAGCACTTTCCAATAAGTTGCCAGAAGGTATACTTAAAAGGAATACCATTAAGAAGCCCGTGAGAGAAAATTTTGAGACCCATTTGAAAGAAATCACGACGCCATACAATATAGGCGAAAAAATAATTACTGTACTGAGGAAAGACAAGTTGTGATTTTTCTCCGCATTGTCAAGGGAAAAAGAGAATTGGACCGACAGAACTTCTGAAGCAAATTAAAGAAGTCCATTCTAAAAGAGGGTTAAGGTAAATGTAAAGTAACGATCTCCAACTAAAGATGGCAGCACTACCTCCGTATATGTCTAATGTATTTTTATCGTTGCACGAAATTTCAATGCTGCTGCTACAAATTCAAGCCTAGAGAGTTCTAACTTTCAGGGAAGAAAGTTCATAACCAATTCAAGAGTTCGATCAATGCCGATTTTTAATTTTCTTTTTTGTTCAGTGTTGTAGGTTTTGATATTCAACAATCAAACGATTTCAACAATGAAGAAAAACGAAAATAAAAAAATCAGCATCGATCATGCATTTGAACTGGTTATGAACTTTCTTCCCTGAAAGTTTGTACTCTCTAGGCTTGAATTTGTAGGAGCAGCATTGAAATTTCGTGCAACGATAAAAATACATTAGACATATACGGGGATAATGCTGCCATCTTTTGTTGGAGATCTTTGCTTTACATTAACCTTAAATTCAGTTTTTTAAGTTTCCATTTTTAAAAAAAGCGAAATTCTAGTGAGATTCTTCGACCTACAAGATATATAACGGATTTCTGCACAATATTAGTGTATAGTGTGTTATAAACATTTTTACCATGCTAAAGATTTAAGAGACATGAAGTCTCCATTTCATAATTTACCAAGTTTGCTGTCATTTGCTGTTTGAGAGAAATTTATATAATATCTTTCGGCACTGTGCCCTTCAATTCCTGACACCAAAACAGAAAAAAATTAAGTAGTCGAATTCCGAAATGATGCATTAAAAATGAAAAAGTAGCTTTGAGAGGTTGATTTGTATCAATACGATGGATATTGAGTGTTATTATCAGGTTGTCAGTGTTGCTAACCTAGTAGAAAGTTTGTTTTTAAAAAGTACTACGATGGTTTATTGGATATTTAATATCCCCCAGTGATGATAAACATCATATGTGAAGGACAGGACACAGTGTTGCTAACTGAATATTATACAGGTTAAGTGTTAAAACTATGTACCAGGTTGACAACACTGGCAACTCCGCATTTTGGAGCTAGAAGCTGCCGAAAGCATGGGAAAATAAACTTAGAGTTTCATATTTCCAATATGATGCGGCATGGTATCATCAACCTGCTCTATCCAAAAATGCATATTTCATAACTGTGCAATGGGTGCGCAAGTAACTCACCAAAGAAATAGGGGATTTTCAAAAATTTCCTACAATAAAAGTAGGTCGAGATGAGCATAAATTGGTATGGTATCTGATGGACGTAAAACAAAGTAACCGGTCGTTCTATATTCTCCCTCAAGTCGAGTCTAAAGGGCTACTTATGAACAGGTACCGATAATAGTATAACTTTATTCCCACAGTCATTATAACATGAATTTGGAACAGAGAATAGTTTTCTTCAAATATGTCCTTCTGTAGCGTTAATTCAAAGACTGGTAATGCATATATGTAACATGCATGAGAAATAACAATGTAAATACGACCTACCTAAAGCACTGCAAACAGTACAGTAGCGAAATCGTTCTTAAGTTGCAAGAATCATATCTTAACTTTGAAAAACCTATTTATTTTATAAAATACGTTGTTGTCCAAGATATTTGCTACTTTTTTCATTTACTACAAAATCAACAAATTATCTACTATCCCAGGATTCTATTATTTTAAAAATACATAATAAAATTTAAAAAAAAAACAACAACTAATTTTGGAAATTATACACTTAAGGACAACATTTTAACATTAGAAACACTTTCTATTTTCAGCATGTTGTTAGGCCAAATTAACATGCTTTTGTAGCACCTGAGGGCAGAATTGGAATTGAAGCATAACTTCCTGAAATGTGCTAGCATATACTTCATTGCGTATAATGAATAAACTTTTTCTGGAAGTCGCATGGAGTAAGAAAGAACACAAAGTTTGGTTTTCATCGTTTGCAGAATGGAGGGAAAGAAAAGCTTAATCTCTGTTGTAAAAAATTAGATCTCAGCGGCGCTCAATCAGTGTGCCGCGAGGACTGACCAAGGGTGCCGCGAAGCAAGAATGTAGATGCCGTGGACAGTTTTTTTTCGAGCATGGAACGAGGACGCACTTCTGGTGGCAGCCTTTAAGGATTCAACTCTTTTTGAGCAACTAATTGCAAGGCTTCTGGTGTGTGCTGTTCCGCGATGATTGATCACTGTCTGAAGAGTGCAACGAAACTAAAAAGCAAGTCAGGGACTAGATCATCTAATTACATTAAATCGAAATGCCTCTCAATCACACACTTCGCGTTAAGGATCGAAAGTTTAAATTTCTCACATTCATGACACAATCCATTTATGTAGCCAGAGAAGATATATAAAGAATACAGATTACATAGAAGCTGACAGCTACAAAGAAGAGGTTGACATTTTATTTTAACTATGAAATTGACAACTAATCGAAACTAGGGAAGTTTGATAACTTTTGCTTAAAGTTTTGTCATGTTTCGAGTGAAGATAACAGTGTTCCCAAATTGATTATCTTTCAAATCGTGGACCACCGCATATTTGTACATGGCTGGCCAGTAAAATTGCAGTACTAGGAAAGAGGTGAGCACGCAATGCAAAATGTGTAGTATTCGGATACGTTATGGTACAGGGATAAAATAATTACACTTACCGTTCTGTGCAACGTGAAGAATGTGCAGAAGCCGTCATATATGTTAACTACACGGTGAGGCATAGAGAGCCTTTATATATGTTCCTGGAGTATCCAAAGCCATGAGGTGTTGACACGTTGCGAAAGTTCGTCTGCTGTAGCCGCTGGGGATCTCTGATATGCCAGGCTTGTGCGATCATAGACCAAATGTTTTCAGAAGGCGAAAAATAAAGTGAACACGCGGACCAAAGAAGAAAGAAGCGGAACAAGATTCTCATTCAGGAATTGTCGCACGTTGCATGCCACGTGTGGTCGTGCATTGCCCTGTTGCAAAGTGACACCAAACAGGTTCTGAAGATGCGAAACACCTAGCTGGTGGACATGGCAGGAATGCGTACTATGCGCGATCAGGAATTGAATCCAATGCCACCCTATACCATAAATCTTTGCTAGAACAGTATGATGATACATCAGGACTCGCCCAGTCTGTTGACACGGTTGTGACCATCATAGTAGTGCAAACAGAAGTGGAAGTCGTAGGAAAAGACGATATTATTCTATTCGTCCCTCATGCGCGACGTTCTATAACAATTTCAACCGCATACGCTTGTTGTTCAGTCAAAGGTAGCCGTAGTGATTGGGTCTTGCAAAAATACCCCGATGCTGCAGACAACATCGAACTGTGCGTGCGGAGACTAGTCACTGTGCAGTACCCTTGAATTCTTGCGTGGGTCTTAGAGATATGACTGTACGGTCCGTAATTGCCATGCACACTAGATGTCTTTCCTCTTGGTAAGTGGTCTGACGAATCTTTTTGGATCAACCGAGTCCATATTCGCATGACTGTGGCCGCAATTCGTCCAACCTGAGCAACATTGTCGCGGAGGGATAATTCGTATTCTCGGTATGCTACGATTCTTCCTCGATGAAAGTGTGAAGTGTGCTGTGTGGCTGTTATATTCGATAACGGGGTATACTGTAACTATCTTTACTCATAACATCGAGCAAACATACTTCTAGTACATAAGTGCACTGTTAACAAGGGTCGTCGTCGGCTTCTGCCTATGTCAGATCAGTCGGATGTTTCTGCAGGTGATACAAATTTAATGGCCAAGAGTGTATAGTTATTTCACTTCTCAGGACGTGGAGGAAAATACCAGTTCTTGAGGAAGACAATATGAATTAGATATTTTAAAAGTTGCGTTGGAGAAGCGTTACGTTGGTACGGATGCTTTTTTGGGAAAGCAGTACTCAATATGCAGTAGTGTTCTGACTTAAAGAGTTGGTAACGTGTAAGTTTTCATGAAAATTAGCAGCCAGTGTTCCATCTAAACTTCGTGTAGATAAATAAGAAGTTAAAATTGATGTAAGTCGTATATTGCGCTCGCTCGTCGCAGGAATAGCTTGCTCTTCCGTCTTTGATGTGAAATTTTGTGTATGAACTAGGAAGTGAGAATACAAGAATCAATGACGGAATCAAGTTCTGCTATCGTAAAGTTAAATTCTGGAAACAAATTACAGTAAATGGTAATCAAAATTACAGGTTTGTCTATTCAGTGCTGTGGATAATATCTTTAAGTTATTACTCTCGTTAAGATTAAAGATGCCTTTATTATATCTTTCCTTGTACTTGGTTTGTTTCGAAGTACAACCTTTGTCTGAAAAGTTCCACGACTAAGCTCGTAAAAAAATAATTTATTCAATCAATGGTCCTAGGTTTTGTCAAAATAGTCCCCATGGCCATCTATGAACAGCTGCATCATGTGAGCTTTCCTTGATCTCATGAAAAGGCAGAGAAAGCTCTATCTGTGATGCTTCTCAGCACATCTGTCGCAGTTTGGATTGCTGCAATACCTCCATGACGCGTATCTTTCAGCGTCACTTTCACACGAGTAAGAAAAAATCATCATCATTGCGACAGGTTGGTGGGATTGGTAGAGCATTGATACGATGTTTGTCCAGATATTCCTGGGCTGATATAGCAGTATGAGGTCTTGCATTATCGTGCAATAAGAACCACTGCTTGGATGCCCACAAATCAGGATGCACCGCCGAATTGCTTTACGCAAACGTTTCAGCACGTCAGTGTAAAAGTTTTTGTTTATCGCTTGTCCTTTAGGCAGATATTTATGGTGCACTAAACCTCTAGCATCAAGAAATGCGATCAACATTGTCTTTGTTTTCGAAGATTTCCGCTTCACTTTTTTTTTTTTAAGCCTTTTGTGCCATTCAAAGACACGGTTTATCGATAATACCTCTTCACCATATGCTTGCTGTATCATATTTTATGTTTCACCAGGGGTTTTCCCTAGCTTAACGCAGAACTAAAAGTTAACTCTCTGTTTGGAATCCGCGTCCATCACGTCACTCGTGTAACTTCAATTAAATGTGCCAACAAGCCGAACTGTGAATGTGGGTTAGTAAGCACAGACCTACCACCTAGTGATTTTACATGGAAACACTTCCAAGGTCATGTTTATTCAGAACACACATCAGGTGACTGAATAACACCTATGTATTGTGTTTGAATGTCACAGATAAAGAATTACGAGGTTCGTCATGGAACATTTCAGGGAAAGGTGGGAAATCTGATTGCAAATTCGTTTGTATATACAGTGTATCCGTAAAGTCGGGGTGGGTTTTCAAACGGCCCTATACAACTGGAAACATGCTGACATACAACTAACACGACATGCAAGACGCTCTCAAGGTGTGTACCTGTTTGTTCATTGATGTTCAAATGTGAATTCATCTCATTCTAATAGCCTTGCAGAAATTTAGGCTTAGGCTACCAGACGTCCCGATTTAGCCGGAAAAAAAAAAGCAACTTTCTTTTGAGTCAATATCTGAACTTCCTTCTGACTACAGTCGGGACAACGTCCCAAACTTTTTGTTGACTCTGTATTTTCAACTAATTGTAATTTTAGTCAGTAACTACTAATGCATAATTGAAAATCCTGAACGTAATTGTTTCGAATTAAACCAAGTTTTTGAACTTTTCTGTGCTTAGAGTGGTTCAAAAATAGGCACAATTTGTCCTTTTTTATTAAAATAAAAAAAGGATATTTAAGTTAAATCATATATTTCAGTAGGGACCAAAGTATGATGCAGTATCTTAGTTCAAAGCTTCACGGTTCGACAGCTTATAGATTGAACCTATGACGTGCTTAGGCCATAGCTACCTGCGCCATAAATAAATGTCAGACCTGTACGCAATTAGCTCAACTACTACAAAATGCAAGGGCTGTTTTTCTTGAAATGGCAACACTGTTGGAATTGGCTCCTCTTTTGTTGCTGTGACAAAATACGAACTAGTTTTCTTCTGGGGTGTTCTCTGAAGGTATGTATGTGTTGGTTGCAGTCACAGTCAGTGTTGGTGAATTAGAGAATTGAATTGAATTTATTTTAAGGCCTTTAGGCAACTATGGCTCAGGTCGTATGAATGAAGATGGGATGAATTGATGGAGTGAAGAAAGTGGGAGAAAACGGGAGCGCCCCGAGAAAACCCACGCACTCGATGTTTCTCCACCACAAAGCTCACATGGCATGAACAGAGATCGATCCGACGATCCCTAACACCAGAGGTGAGTCACCGTGACCCATGTTGGTGAATTAGGTGCTGTAGAAGTGTTATGTGCGTGTTCGACCGCCCTAAATAACTTTTACGCGCCAGGAACAGCGTATATTCATCAAGTTTAAAGTTTCAAGAGGAAAAAACTAATTGAAAATTCACAAGGAATTGCAGGAGTCTTGTAGAGAGTTTGCTTGAGCGAATTACATCGTGGCTAACTGGTCAAGGGCATTTGAAGGGGGTCGTCACCAAACAATACGGCGGAGGACACGCTCGTACCACAACGAATCAGCATCAACTATATACACTCCGCACTTGCTGGGAGGTATTTGAGCATTCCTTTTATTTACTTGACATGAGTCAATGCGACTACGATTTGTTTCTTAAAATGAAAGAACCAATACGAGGGAAACGCTTGCGTGATATCCCCAGCCGCAGCGTCATTTCTACCATAGGGGGTCTTCGCACATTATCACAAAATTATGCCCACAACGGCATCCAACGCTGGCCAGATGTTTGGAAATACATTATCGCAGTAGGAAGGGATTTCATCAAGGATTATCACAATTTCCCGGTTAGTGACTTTTTTTTTTTACATACATATGCCAGATATGTTGCCACTTCAAGGAAAACGACCCTCGTATTATTGAAGGTAGTAAACAATGCCCCTACTCAGTGGATGTCGAGTAAGGCTGAGCAAGTGAAGAGGCAAGAGTATGGTGGGTTAAAAATAAAGTAAATGCCTAGGCCGTAAATATTGGTTCAAAAATAATAATTTATTAATGTTTACACCAGCAGCTTCATTAGTGACGTGCAAAAGAAGGAATGAAGATTGCATTCAACAAAGGAGTAGATTTAGTGTTGAGGTTTGTTTACTACTCTCATGTTGTTATCCCAAGTTCCTTATTCCACTCTCAGATTCGTTGTTATATTAAAGTTGTCTAGTTTCGAATAAAAAATACCAATTTTATTCTCCGGAATTATCGTACCCCTAGTATACATATTACTTCAGTCCCTACCATACACAGCCAAGGCCATTATAAGTGATAGATGCGCTTGCTGTCTAGCAGTGCAGGTACTTCCTTCCCATACCCAGCCTTGCTGGACACTAGCAAGGAAAATCTGTGCGAGTTTCAATTTCAGTCGGTATATGTTTCAGTTGCAGTGATATGACCGTTTGATACTCTACCAGTCGTAGTGATACGTGAAATTTCTGTTCGACTTTGTACTGAACTCTCTTAAATGTGGACGAATCTTGGTTGCATATAGATGTGTATATTATTCTTGAATATGTTTCTTTTCAGCGTTGCCGCCAATCCTTGTGCCGCGCAACCTGACGGGAGACACCCCGGCGGATTTTCCGTCGCTGGACGACTTTTCGTCTTCTGTTCCGGAGAACACGAGCTTTCCAGGCGGTGGGCTGGAGCCTGGGCCATTACCCACCACGGAGACCCCGCCCCCGGGCTACATGTCAGAGGACGGGGATAATCAGGACCACAATGAGACCATGAGTAAGTAGCCGTGGAAATATGTTTTATGGGTGAACTTATAAACAAAAAAAAAAAAAAACCTGCATGGCTATTTTACTAACATGGTGATTTCAGACTAGCAAATTATTCTCAGATAGTTAATGTTGTGGCTGCACTGGCATATTTAATAAACGGATTAGGTAAGTAAGGCGTTATGATTGTTCCTCAACATATTTAGACACTCCGTTAATCGGTATATGTTCGGACATGTTCGTACTAGTTATGAACTAGTTACGAACATGTCCTACACTAGTTAGGACATGTTCGTACCCTCGTTTATAAAATGTTTCTTTTGGTTTATTCGATGTATTTTTTTCTTACATGTACAAATAACTATTGGAGAATTTAGAAATATGTACATGCCACAAAATACAAGGGACAGACGAAGAAAAATATTTAGAATCAAATGAGAACATTAGATCAATTTTCGAAGGGCAAATTAGAAAGATTTGAACATAATCTGAAAGACCTAAGGAAAAAAAAAACGTTCTTCCAAACACTAGACGTTGATATGTTGGAATGACTTGATTACTAACTATGTAAGCAATGCTTGTTGCAGGCTTTATGAATGCAGTAGTTTGAAATTTATTGTCTTCCCTGTAAATTAGGCGGTCTAGAAGGTTCACTTTACCGAACTTTCCAGGTCATAGAGTATTATGTGTTAAAGTATGTTACTTATTTGAGTGGTTTGTCTCACGTAGCAACTAAACATTATTCCAGATTTAGTTTAACATGCTCCTACACTCTCACAAGATTGGTACAGAGATTTGTGTGTGTTTGGCGCACAGAATTAGAATTAGATTCTAAATTTCTGATAAATACATGTGTGTTTAATTTATACTTTTGTATGCGAATTATGTATGCCTACATGAATTTGAAAGTAAAAATCGTCGTGAAGCTATTTCAGCGTATTGTGTAGTTAAATGTAAGAATCTCAAGAGGAAATGGAATCCATGGTTACTTTGTCCATTTTTGCCTGTAGTACAAGAGCGTTTGACAACTTATTGTAAAACGGTTATTATTGTTGTATTTGAGTTCTTGTTAATAAATGAACGAAAATTTGTGCAGATATGATCACAGTACCGTCTGATTTCAATATATTTCGTTGCAGGTTTGACTCGGGTCACCCCGAGTCCCCCTATTGATGCTCAGCCCGTGCTATACTGTGAACCTGCGTTTTGGTGCTCCATCAGTTACTACGAATTAAACACACGGGTTGGGGAGACGTTTCATGCATCTCAACCATCGATTACGGTAGATGGATTCACAGGTAAGTTAAAAACTAGCTTTCCTTTGGATGACCAGTCGTTTCTCGCCGAACAAAATATAACAACAAAAACACAATGTCCAAAAATATTTTCGCGCTTCGATACGAATGCTTCATCAGTTGGTTACCCAGCGATTGGACATTGAGGTTTCACTGGGTATTTTGATCAGCGAGAAACTTCGAGCACCCAAAGGTTTTCCTTGTTACGATTTTTTTTTTTTTAAGTTGGTATAAAGCCCGTGGAGGAGATTCTTAACCTTCTAATTTAAACATGTCTTCTATATATATATATATATATATATATATATATATATATATATATATATTGGAGCAAGGGAAATAAACGGACTCACATTGTCTCGAGAGGATCGCTTAGTCTATGAGGACGGGCTGAACACGGTTGCCTCCTTCGAAATATTTGGATAGAAACTGATTGAGGTGAGCGAGCTTTAAAGTCTGCTTATGTGTCACTTTTACGCGTGGTGATAGCCACAGTTGCCAAATTTGGCATAATGATCATACCCCATAAATAGATAATTGGCTCTAGAAATTGGAAATTACATATTGAAAGTACCCGAAAACAATTATTAAGAATTGGAGATCGCTCATGCCCTTAACTTGGATTGTAAACATAGAGAAAGATTATGGTTGCCAGGCGATGTCGTAAGAGTGTTGACCAGTCATCAATATGGGCAGTCAAATGTACATTAACTAGTGTGTCAGGAAGATACAGTTGATAATAGTTCCTGAACATCATACAACCTATCCTATTGGCCCGATAAGGCATCGTGTAATTATGTCCTATGCACAAGAGAGTTTCTGGTTGTCAACAATATTTAGTACGTTGCGAAAGTTTACAACCCGACTTGCCTCCCCAGAACAATCCAGGTTATGGGTAATGGTAAAGAGAGAGAGAGAGAGAGAGGCTTGTGGAGAAGCTGTTAAGCAATCCTGCCACACAGTTTAAGGTAAGGGGAAGTAGAGGTAGATATCGAAATAGTTTTTGCAGCGAAGCGTAGAAAAGCTCTATTTCAAAAGCGCACGAATAAAAATTCTCATCCATGACGGAAAGTCCATATACGGCCTGAGCGAAAGATGCTTGAAGACCATAAATAAATTCATATTCAAATTCTAAATTCGGAGAGGGGTCCTTGAAGAAATCTTAAGTTTACTAGTGTAGCATGTTTGATTCTGAACTTCGTTGTCTATTTGTTGAATATTTTTCTGAGGACAATATACAGATTCACACCTTCGTGAGCAAGCGAGATCCAACTAGCACCGGCTTTTGCCACTTTTGCTAGCTCAAAATACACTTAATTTTCTTCAATCAGGTGGACCCCCCCCCCCACACACACACACACACACACACACTCCCGAGAACAGTCCTAGGAAAAATGGAACGAATAACATTGAACTTCTAAATTCGTATCCTTGTATTTCGCTCTACAACAATAATTTCCTTCCTAAGCCTTCCCCCAACCTTCACTCCCTTCTCATTCTGATTCTGGATTTCTCACTCGCCGGAACCATTAAATGATCATGGACGCTGTATTTAAATAATTCTTGGTAACCCCTTCTGAATAGCTATAATCAATGAATGTAAGATATCAGTGGATGGAATCAGTCTCCATTCGTTTACTCTGCTCGCCGTCCGGGTGAGCAATGCTAACTGCCTTAGACAATTATCTCGAAATTGAACGCTACCTAACTCACAGCTTTATCAGCTACAGTATTCGTTCCTAGAGAGAACTTGGAACGAGTCCTAAATATGGTGATCTCTGGGTGGGCGAAAGGTTAACGCGCCCGCTTTCTGTGCGCGTGGTCACGGGTTGTTTCAGTTTCAGTCAGGATCTATTGAACGGAGTGGTTCAGAGCCCACTTTAACAAAAACTGTAGATCCTGTCCTTAGAAGCTCACCAGCTCGTTCAGGACGTCAGTAACATTTCAATCAATCCTAAATATGGCTTCACAAATTCAGTAAGAACGTAAAGCGAAAGTTTTTTTTTTTCCTAATTGTGAATATGATTTAAGGAAATTATTACTTTATCGACTTCAAGTCTATTTGGTTTAATAATAATAATAATTTTATCAATAGGATTTTGCTATACTGGCTTTTTTCACTTATTAACTCACGCTCTTTTTAAGGCTTTATTGTTTTTATGCGCGGGACACCCAAGATATCCGTTGTATAGGGGGGGGGGTTAAATGTTTGTGTTTCATTAACTTTGTCTTGTTTAAAATCCAGCTAATTTAACTCTTCGTGGTACTCCATTTTTGGCTGGATTTTATTCTAAGGATTTAATTTTGGAAGTGGGATCAATGTCGTGAATTGATTTAGTTAGATTTTTTTTTTTAATTGCTTTTTTCTACTGGATTAAATGTGTGCTATTCTATCCGTTTGTGATACTATTTAACTGGTATAGGATTTGCTGGTAGTAGTTGTCATGGGAGGGGGGGGGGATAAAGTAAGATTGTCTTATAAACAAATTATAGTTTTTGAAATAAAATATTTTAAAACTATTTTTCGCTTCAGTTTATTAGATGTGGAAATTGTAATATTTTTTTTTCAATTTTCAGATCCAAGCAACTCGGAACGTTTCTGCCTTGGTCTTCTGTCAAATGTGAATAGGAACACGGTTGTAGAACAGACGAGGAGACACATCGGCAAAGGAGTTCGGCTCTACTATATTGGTGGCGAAGTGTTTGCGGAATGTTTGAGTGACTCGTCCATATTTGTTCAATCACCGAACTGCAACCAGCGCTATGGCTGGCATCCAGCTACCGTTTGTAAAATACCACCAGGTAATGTGCACGCTTCTCTACTACATAATGGATTTCAGTTTGTTAAAAAACAATGATACAAACTAGGTTTAGATACGGGTAGTTAGATGCTCTTCTTTTTAGCGCATAAAATTAGTATTATTAAGAAAACTGTTCGGACTCTTGCTAATGCAGAAACGACATTTAGAGAAAATTGGAGTACTCTTGATTGAACTTCCTCTTGTCAGGTAAATAACGCCAAATGTTCCCGAAGAGTGCTTGCAAGGGACGTTATCCGTTCCGACTTGTGACGGGCTTAAGCTATAGCTAAGTCCCCTTTGTTGAGTAATGTTTAACGTTGTTTCCTACATGTTTCACAGTCCGTCGCTGCTTCGTCTGGGAATCGTGATTAGCACTTGACACTTGTGGGTGAACTTTTAGCCGAAGTTTTGCCATTGCTTTAAGTCTTATTACTGTAACCGTTTGGGGTACCCTGAGAATAAGTGCAGTTAATTAATTTCTTTCCTGATCGTTGGAACAGAGGGTGTGTACTCGTAGGAAGAAGTTTCTCCAAATGATGAGAAGGAATGGCCTGATTCTTAATGGATGTGTTTTCTACTTGAAGTGGGTTGTCTGTAAACTGAAGTCTGAAATTTATTATTGGAGGAAATTCATCTTACATCATCGCATCTTTTCATGAGTAAATGTTAGCGAAATTTTGTTGTAAATTGAATTGGCACATTGGAAAAGGAGGTTAGATTCGTCTGTGATCTGCGTTATCACCAAGCAGTCATCAACATAACGAATGTGTTCGTAACCAGTTTTATGTCGTAAGTCTTCTCAATGCACAACAGTACACCCACTATTGTATGCACGAATGTTCTAGTGACCAGTTCTAAGAAAATGGCGTCCATAGATGATGATGTCACGTATAATTGAAGGGCCAAATGCAAAAAGCAGTTAACTTACTTTTGTGGTGCTAACTGACAGTTAAAAAAGCATCCACATTTGATGTGTTAAAAGAAGGTATGTGCACTACGGGGGTCGCCTCTCCAGCTGACATGCATAAAGCAGTTAACTCCTGTACTTACCGATCATTTGTTTTCTTGAACAATTTAATTTTTTGGAATTGCCTGCTTTTTGTATTTGACCCTTCAATTCGATTTCACTTGATCTTATTATTTCATGTGCAAGTGCATTGTAGGCTACAAACAAATTTTCTTATGCAGAAATAGGTTGGTTGAAATTTGCATTTGCACCAATGTGTTTCAGTTTGAAAACAAATTTTATTTACTAAAAAGAAAGCCTTGCGGTAGGTAGTCTTTTTGAACCTATACTGGTTAATATTCTTATGGATAATTTTGAATCGCGTGTTCTGGTCACGTTTATATTTAAGTACATCCGTCATGTTGATGATTGTCTGGTAATAAATCAGATCGAAGAAGAATTTTACCTCATTTTCCACTGTCTCAAATTCAGTTCACTCCAAAATTAAGTTTATTCTTGGAAAGGAGTGATGAGGTCGACTCACTTCAAGCACAAAATACATACATCAAGAATAAAGCCATTCCGCCTCATCAAAGGAAACTTCTTTCTACGAGTGCACAGGTACTGTCCCAACGATAATGAACTGAAGAAAAATTAATTTATTCTCAAGGAACCAAAATAAATGAGAGAGAGAGAGAGAGACGAGTAAAATCTATAGGCAATAATTCGGCTAAAAGTTCGCTCACTCAAGTTGAAACAAAATGTTAAGATGTTAAAAATATTGTCCTTTCAATTTACTAATAAATCCAGAATTTTGAAAAGATTATATATATATAAAAAAAGATGCAGCGTAACCCCAGCCGTGCCCTCCCTCCCACAAATACTCACAGGATACAAGGGTTATTTATTCGCATAAATCAGTGCTCTGGAGAATATGAAATTACATGTTAATGTATGCTCAAAGAAAATTATATGAGACATGTGCATAACATAGATCTGCATAACTAACATTTTACACAAAGCGAAAACTAATATTAACGGGGTAGTGAAGGAATCAGGCTACATAATTTCTTTGATATCATCTTTAAATGCGGACAGGGGTATACAGAACAAACAACACCATCCTTCCCTAGATTCCGTATGAAAATCGAATTAGAATACATTTCCATGTATACACAAAATAAATGCCAGGATTATTTTCATTCAATTACTATTTTTTTCACATCAGTTTACATTTTTCACAGTATTTTACAATAGTATATATCAGAGCTTGTTTATATTATTGACTCAGACATTATTCCACCTTACTCATATTCTCGACACAGCTGTTGTCAACGAAAGCACCGAGATGGCTGCTTGTGTTTCCTGTATGTATCTACAGACCGCGACACATAAGTACCTTACATTAATGCCCAAGAATTCGACAAACTGCGGTGATTGTCAGCCATGCTACGTTGACGTGAGCATGTATCTAACTTCGTACTATTAATTTTCTCTTTAATTGCATCATTCTTTCTCTACCTCATTTCGTTTCAAAACTTCATCTTTATTATACAAGTGTCGAGTGTTAACGAAGCAGCGATAGGCTGTGAAACATGTAGGAAACAATGTTATAATTACACATTATTTATCAAAAGTGACCGCCCTGCTGGTCTAGTGGTTACCGTCTCTGACTGCTGATCGTTGGGTTCCCGGGGTTCGATTCCCGGACCTCCAAGGGATATTTTCCCAAGCGAGAGAGTCTGGAACGTGCGTACCCAGCATCGTGAAGCAATTGGGGGATGCTGTGAATAAAAGACAGTGGCAGTCACAGTTGAGAGCTTCGGCTCTCCTCTCCCAACACGTCTAGTCCTCCCGGGAAAGGCCTTGTCCGGTAGTGGATTGAATATTGATACAGTAACCTTCAACAGGCTTAGCTGTAGGTTAGGTTAGCTCCAAGCGAGTAGCTAAAAGTATAGCCTATTATTTGCCCAAGAGTATTTGAAGGATAGCCTACTGTACTTTACGTTAAACCATGTATAAATTGCTTTGGATTGTTATGTTATATAAAGTTGAAATGCATTAAGTTACTTTTATTAGTTCGGGGTGGTTATCTAAAGGACATCCGCACTTTCGAACTAGATTTAACCGTTTCATCATCATAGCTTTATTGGGACATTTTGTCTTAATAAATGAAGCTTCGCCAGATTTTACCAAGTTTTTATTTGCTACTCATAATTAGGTTTGCTAGAGTAGCTTACTACCCTAGGTCAGATCTTTACGTTGAGAGTAGCCTCACTCAGTGTACGAGAGCACCTCACTTCAAATTCTGTGAAGGGATATACGCCATTAGGCAGTCTTACGTCACTTGGATGAACTTCATCGGAGATCGACACAGGAAATCTCATGCTACATACTTAATAGGTTAGCTGAAGTAATCTACTAATCTATTGACGGAATCGAAAGTGTTTAAATATATATCCTACTCCACGTTTCAATATGGCTGTGAATAAGGGTATATTTAAGTGCCCCCCGCGCATATCATTATTTAGTTTAAAATAAAATGAAGCCTTAAGATGCAGATCTTTCGTATGTGAGTTACTTGAAGTTTCAAAACCCCGCCAGTTTCTTTAGAATATATAACGCTCAAAGGAAATGAGAAATATACACGAAGAAACCTAACCTAACTTGACTTCAGATAAGGACTGGGGAGGCGGTGTGGGTTCCAGTCCCACCAGGTAAATGCCGCTATTGTTACCTTAAATAGAAACCCTGGCCACTACTTTCCCATCCCAACACCGGAAAAGTGATGGCCGAGAGATGTCATTTTCCAACTTCTGAAGAAGTTTGGTCGTACTGCCCCTTCTGCAACCCATTGTAAATAAAAACGAAACAAAGAAATCTGGTGAAATTTATCAGTTTGTAAAAGTTTGTTGTTCACAGAGATAATACTGCCGGATGCATTCTATAATTGTCGCTGGTATTTGGAATGTATTATATGTGGATAGTTTTTCATTCGTACATATTCCTGTCTGGGTGTATTTTCTTCCTTGGTGTTATTTAATCACAGAAAATAGAGAATAACAATGCACTTTTGAAAGCTTGATAATTTGGTCATTTGTGTAGTTAATTTCGGTGATATGAAGGTTGAGAGACTTTGGTTGCTGTATGGTATCCCGACCCCTTAAATAATTTATAAAGGACAAGTCTATAAAATAAGCTTTGAATGAGCTTTAACCAGTAAAGTCAATTGTTGCTAGGAACAAACAATATGTATATTTTTTGCTCCGTCATCAATTGAAGAGCTTAGCGCAAGGGAGCGCAAGATCACATTTGGTGATTTAGATAAAAACTTGAAAATTTATTGTGAAGGCTCTGTAAATCATGATCGTAGCTGCTAATGTACATAACTAAGTGTGACTTCGTACCTCAACTGTCGTATAACAAGAAATCCATGTGTAATTTTGATGTAAATGGCCGTCTAAAATCGGGACATAACAAAGACATGTGTATGAAGTTCGACATACATTCTCTTTATGAAGAAATCAGAGATATAGACACAGTATTGCTACTGTATATTATTAACTTCCGATCTCTTTCATACAAGACAAAAGAGAAACTGGTATACGGTATACCAGGCATTTAGACGTTTTGGCGTAAAGAGTAATTGGATAAAGTTTGTATTTGGTTCATTCCCATTCACTTAACTAACACTTATGGACCAGACAAGCATAAGCTTATCACATGTCTGATGAATGACGTCCCTCGTGCAATAATCTGTAAAACGGCTAGGTGTAGACCTGGAGGCAGCCGAGTATCATGAAGTATCTGCCAGCAACAGTCATCCAGTATCTTTTAGTCAAGGGAGCGATTCGGCTCTGGGTCGAAGATGTATCTGCTGCACTAATCAAGGTACCTACTATCAAATAAATGTACATAAACCATTGACTTCAATTGATCTTTAAACTATTATAATATCCAACGTCGTACTACAAATGTACATCACTAATGGCATCACCAATGATATTTATTCCCACATCTCAGTTGGATTCCATAAGGAATATCTACTGTATAATCGTAATTGTAAATTAAATATAAGAAACAAATCATATCTCTTAAACTTTATCAAGAAAATACACAAACTATATACGACATATTTCATACAGAGCAGAAGAATCCAAACCGTTCTTAAAAAGGTTCGTATTAATGGACTTGTACGTAAGGTAAAACACTTTTCGTCCCCTTTTGCATCTCGGCGATCACTGCCGAAGTAGAGAAGAAGCCTTTGTCTAATACCATTAGTCATTCGCCTGAGGAAAGGGGGAGGAGCCCCAGCCAGTATGGCCGGAAGCAAAACTCAAATCTCCGTCCTACCAGTGTCCATTTCAAGTCCGTGAGGATTATACTAGAACACGGGAGTTGGATGATATATTTCCAGTATTGACTTTGCCCCATACCAGCCTTTCTGTATGTTGCTCGCTTGTCTAAGGATACTACGCGTAACATCCCAGCCTGTTTTGTATAACGTTTCTTTATGTACCACTAACTTTTGGATTGGATTGCCTTTACGGAATTCTTTGAAACTCTGTCAACAGTTAAACGTGCGGTTCACATAAGGTGTTGCTGCTAGCAGATCGACACTAGGAAGGTCACGCAGATTCCAAACCTGTTCATATCGACCATCGTAACATTTCTCATGAATTATCTTGAATCGAAACCCAACCCTTTCCTGTTCCCATGAAGTGTGTGACGGGATTGAGGACTAAAAGCAGCTGTAAAGCACAGAGAATGCGAAATTTCGATAATTAGTGTCCATAGTTACAAAAATGGGCTAAAACGAGTGAGTGAACAAATAAGACTTGTTTAATGAGTTTTTACGTAAAGCGTAAGAGAGAGAGAAGTGAATATTAGTGACAGTCTCCTCCAATACATCTAAATGAGGCAGCTGATTTATGAGCGCTCCAAAAAGAATACATTATCAGTTATTAGAATAAGCAAAAGAGAACCCTGGCTTCGGTCTGACTTATATTATGAAGTATGAAGTAATGTATGAGTGTAAGTTATCGTAACGTACATGTAAATCTAAATTTTCAGGGTTTTTCCTTAGTCTCACCAGGCAAATGCCGAAATGATCACTCCAGCAAAGGTTTGGCCGCTACTTTCCCCATATTCTCTTACAATTATAGCAAAGTTCTAACCTTTGGCATTCAGCCTTAAGGAACTGTAGTGGCCAGAAGTGTAAAATTTCAATGTATATTAAAATGATGCAAGGTTCCTCAGCTAAGTAAGTGCATTTTATTTTGAAATGTATCACTTGTGTCCATTGTATCAGTTGTCCCTTAAACTTCGAACTCTTTTGCTTGTGTAGGTCATAATACTGTCCACGTACAGTATACTTAGTGTATCTCTCGCTTCTTATCTTCTACTTTCTCACAGTGCTTAACACAAATCGATATCAATTGAAAACTTGTCTGTTAGGTGGAGACGCATTTTATTTTCAGATCTGTATAATGTTTGCAATATTACCAGACAGGTTAAAGAGGCTCTTGTAAAAAAACATATTTTTTTTTTGTGAAATTTGGCACCACTTCCGTCTTGTTCTGTGCCATTTGTTTCTTTGTTCAACAATTGTAATTGTACTTATTTTACGTCATTGAATAATCTTTGCTTTCTTTTCTTTCTAGGCTGTAATTTAAAAATTTTTAACAATCAAGAATTTGCGGCATTATTATCACAATCCGTGAGCCAGGGTTTTGAGGCTGTATATCAATTGACACGAATGTGTACTATTCGAATGAGCTTCGTTAAAGGATGGGGTGCCGAGTACAGGTAAGCATTTGTAAGCAAGGAATTGTAGTTGGCTTCAAATATTCTAATAGATATTTCGGTTATTCTTTGTTTGGAAAGGGTTTTTCTTTTCTTCAATAACCATGAAATTCAAGTTTTATAGTTTATAGGGCGAAATAAGAACCGTATTCATCATTGTAACATAGTTGTGAAAACAATATTAATGCTTTGTAAGTAAGTCCTTGCGCCTCTGAAGAATATGCAAGAGAAACAACGCTTTTTTGCGTTGTTACCTCTGGTATTATATGCTCCTGTTTGTCATAAGATTCTACCGAACCGCCGTAGCTCAGTGGTAGAGCGTTGTGTCAGTGTGTTGGCTTTTTAATGTCCGTAACCCTTAAACGCCTAAGGGCGCAACTGCTGCGTCATGGCTTTAAACCTTAATAGCTCAGCCCCTAATTAAGCTAGGAAGATAATTTGGGTATTAATGGGTTCCTGAAGGATGAAGCTTGCCGCCGATGGGAGAGGGGGAGGGTAAAGTTCGTGTTTTTTTCCATCAGGTTTTTTTGGGGAGGGGCATTCCCCCCCTCTAGGGGATTCAGTCATAAAAATTGTAATATGAATCAATGAAGTAGTTCACTACACGCTAATACCCTGCAAAAGTACTTGTTGCTTATATGGGGGGAATAGGGGAGGGGCAAATTTGGCCAATTTCTTCAGTCTCAATTTTTTTGACGTAAATTACTTTTATTTTCTGGACGGTTCCATATAAGACAAGATCTTTTCACTGAATTGGTCTAGAAGCATAATTCTTGTTGCTGTATGTTCTACGGACAATAATGGGGGGGGGGGGGAATTGGTGTACATATAACGTGGTACTGTGGGGTGGGGTGAATGTCAAATTCAAAGAATTGTTCTTGTACTTTTTTTTTTAATTGAATATTTCCAACATAAAATGAATTCATTACGCTTTTCTTTTCAGTAAAACACAATAATTCTATTTTCTTTGACACACACACACACTCACAATAATTGCTTGGTGACTGTAAGGGTTGCCAGGGCCCCCCAAATTCTGTTTTTTCTTAACATATGAAAATTGTTAAATACTGTGCACCAGAATTTTTGTACTAAACCAAAACTAGCACTGATAATTCGCTAAAGAAACTTGTTGCATTTTATTTAATAAATTTGCATTAAACATGGACATAGATAAGAGATAGTTAATAGAGTAAGTTACCTAATTGACATAAATCATTATTTCCTTGGTACGAAAGTGTGTGCTCACCTAAACTTCAGACCTACGTGACATTCGTGGTGCAACCTCCAGTTTTTAACATACAAACACTAATACCTCAACTTTTCGTAGGTAAAATTCACTTTTATTTTCTAGAGGAAAGGAGATTTTTTTCTTTTCCGATTTTTATTTCTTGTCTACTGTTCTCTTTTCTCGTGTGTGTTGCTCTCGCATAAAAGTCGCAGTCTAGGTTTTTACGTCTTCAAAATCGCTTAGCTTGTGAGCGTCCAAGCAACACATTCGAAATAACATGACCATGTACCAAGCAGGTACTCAGCATTGGCATGGCTGAAACTGAACGAGAGAAGAACGTTCCATTTTCTACTGCAGTTCTACAAGGTTGTAACTCTAGGATCTCCTACATACCTGGCTTCTATGCTGGAATCGGTGCAGCTCACTCACAATATGAACACCCGCTCGAAAATCAGTGCCACTCTGCGAATACCAAAGCACAGATCTCAGACCTATTCTAAATCTTTTGTGGTGTTCGGAATCAAGCAGTGGAATAATCTTCCTTCGGTAGGTTTCGAAATAAGCTTCATAGTTACGTTCTGTCACTTACTCATAGCAGTGTAAAGAAATGTTACATTTCAATGTTTTTTTTTTTTTTTTTTTTTTAATTATTTTTCTCCATACTCGTGCTTCAGCTTGTATCTTCGTTTCAAATGCGGGACATTTAATATGTTTTGTCTTTATCCTTGTATTACCTCATTTATTTTTTAAACTTGTCATTGTGGGGGTGGGGTGTATTTGGGGGTTGGAGAGGGTTCTACATTGGGTCTGTATCGATAAAGTGGGAAGGGAGGGAAAATGAGAAGAGAGAGAGAGATTCATTATAATATGGAAGGGTTCATGTATTCCTATTATATTGTATTCTTGTCGTAGTTTTAGGCTATTGTCTGTGTATTGTGTCTATATATAAGTTTTATCAGCTTAGGATTTTGTATTTATGAGTATCTTTCTTCTGATAATTTATGTATCATGGTTAAGTGGAAGACAAGGCTATCAGCCTTAACTTTTGCCATGTAAAATAAAAGTCTAATAATAATAATAATAATAACATTTCGTTGGGATGAGTCCTGCATACCTCCGAAGCAGCAAGACAAGCCACGCAAACTCCCACTCGCCTTGTTCCCCACCCCCGAAACTCATTTCGTTACCAAGAATAGATTTTTAGATAGGTAACATGAACAATCAATTTCCTCGCGTTATAGTCGCATTTGGATTCTCGCATAAAAAATTCACAGAAAGTGCGACTATTACACGAGTATTTTATTGCTGTTCTACTGTGTTTGTAAATATTTTACTTGACGGTCATTCATCTAGAAAATGCAGGTGAATTTAACCTACGTATTACGTGTTTGTATATTCAAAAATTGGAGGTTGCACCACAAACGTCAGAGAAGAAGTTTCAGTCTGCGTAATAATGCCATTCTTCGTGTTCAGCTGAGTTCAAATTCTCATTAGGTTTCGTAATCTCAGTGCTGCCGCATTCCATCCATTTCGAATATAAATCAGAATCTATTAAACTACTTACCTAATTGACATTCGTTGTGCAGCTATCTTTTAATGTTGAAACAGTAGTACATCGACGTTTCGTAGGTTAAGTCCGTGTACATTAACACCAGCATCTTAATTGTCAGCACTCCTCTTACATCTTTGCAATTAGGCTTTTTCGTAATCGTTTGTGGAGTACTTGTGAGAACACCAAAAACAGTATACAGTTTACTTCTATATGTAATCTCTATAAGAAAACCCAAGTGACGTGTGTATCATATTTACAGGCAACGCCAGAAATGTGTACCCAGTCGTAAAATTTCTTCTCGGAATACCTTTTGGAATGGATTGACCGATTTGAGTACAGTTTCCTATAACTTAAAAGAATCTGATTATCTGCAAGTTACCCCCCCCCCCCCCCGAAAAAAAGTTCTGCATTCCGAAGTTATTTGGAGAATAAATTTCACGACTGGATTCAAACTTTTAGCGCTGACTGTACATATGCACAGTGTTCTACTTATAATTCCACATTTAACACGTCACGAATCAACACCGATGATTCACGCATTTAATCAAGGACATTTCATATCTAGTTTGTGTTCCACACTGTTTTTCAGTATTCGTTCTTTAGGTTGTGGCATTCTAAGCGTTCATTCCTGTTGAACAGTGGTTTTCAACCGCCGCACAGTGGAGTATTTGACCCCAAAACACGGCCAAAAGTAATAACTTTGTAACTAAACGTCCGATTTTGATAAAATTTGGTAGGGACATGTAACATTACCCAGACGAAGATGGTGAACCAGAAGGATTCTACCATCCGAAAGGGTGTTTGGGGGCACTTCCTCCCCCCAAAATGGGGGTTTCAATGTTTCACTAGTTATTGTTTTTAATTATCTAGCTCCTAGTGCACAGAACTCCGTGAAACAAAAATATTAATATCAAAGTGCATGTGTGGAATCACGTGGTATTGCTTCTGAAATAAGGGGGGGGGGGGCAGCTTCAAAATGTCATATAGCAACACACATCAGCGTCACACACAAGTAATACAAATCCGAATAACCAAATACAACATGATAAATAGTATACCACATGTCATCCTTTCTTGCTATCTCCACACCAATTAGGGCCGGAACACATTCTGATCTGAAGCTTCACCATCCGTTTCATCCACTTCGTCCTCGCCTTCTTCGCTGCCTTCTTCTGCAAGGAGTGGAACGTTTGGTGTCTCTGGAAGTAGGAGTTGTAATGTGTCACTTGAAAAGGTTCCTCCTCCTCCTTGACTTAGGCTTTGAACAGCATAAGAATGGGTCAGAACTGAGCAATAATCTGTTGAGAACATCTCGCATGCATAATTTTCGTGAGAATTTGCGTGAAAAATTCTCGTGAGAATTTGCCGATACTGGCTAAAATGCTTATTTCTAGCTTCAGCTGCTTCTTCTGAAAGTTGCCCAATTGGCAATATAGCGTAACTAATAACGGTGGCCCCATGTACTAAAACTTTGTGTACAGTAGGTGACATTGGGTACCAAAGACATAGTTGGACGTAAAGTTTTGCAGTAGCCTCTGTGTAGTCAGCAAATTTTTTGATATCGATTTTGTGGCCACTCGCAATTGTCTCCAGAATCACTCTGAATCTGTTAATAAGGTTAATATCCACACCTGTGATTCGGGAAGCTGTCTCAGGGTTGTCAAAGAATCGCCTGGAGGTATTTCTATCATTGGTGCTCCCGAATCCTGCTTTAGGAATATCTACCAGAAGGCCAAGTTCCTTTCTCAAGCCATCTTGAATTTTGCTCTTCGTCTCTGACACAGTATTCCGGTCTTCGGCGCTTCTCGCTTGCCACTTTTTGATGGGCATTTTGTAGGACAAATGCAGAAGTGACTCGAAAAATCGTATCCTTGCATGTAGGATTGAGAGGCCAAATTTTAGAGACTCTGTATTTTCTGTTACCTTTGTTAATTTGTTAAAATCTTTTGACTTTGGCCACATATATAACACCTCATTGTTGATGACGTGCCTGTGACAGCATTACACACCTTTGCATCTACCACTGTAGGAACCAAACTGTGATTGATATGTACTACAACACCTGCGCTTATTGGTACTTCAGTCATTTTTAAATGTTTCACTTGACTTTCAACATACTACATTTCCTCGTTCGTGATATCATTTGTTTCGTGCATAAATCGTATACGTATTGGCCTGCTGAATCTAATTGAAGATGGGTTTTGCCAGATATTTGTCGTTTGGTCGCCAATCTTGCATTGCAGTGTTAATGGAACAAAGGAGCTTTGAAAAATATTGGCGTCGGAATCTGCTTGGTTGTGAAACCTTTGCTTGAATTGAGATTGTTGTGATCCATCACATCCCAATTTGAGACTAGCTCTAAGTTACGTTTTTCTTCCTCGCTTAGACGTATTAATACTTCATCTAAGTATTTACACAATCTCGTAGCAGTGTGGTCTAATAACTTTTGTAGATTAATTGCAGCACTTGTTTCTGTCACTGTAATTGCATCTTCATTGGGATAACACTCATTTTTAGCGTCCTTTACTAATGAATAACACGGATCAATATTCTTATTTAAGGTACGAATCACTTCATATTGTTGTTTCGTTAGATCTGCTTCCACAAGGCGTATGCTTTTTGATCACATGTTTCTCTTTCGCCGAGATAATTCTTCTATACTTTGACGCTCTTGTTGGTGTGGATGCACTATCTTTTATCATTTTTGACATATCAACATTACCCGCACTTCGCTGACTCATGTGAGCTGCATATGTTAGTTCTTCGTGAGAAGCCTGCTTCCTAAAATTCTGTGTTTTAAGCCTCTTGCTTCGTTCACTTAATTCACCAAAGTCTTTTTGCGGTCGACCTGGTTTTACTGTTGTCCAAGTTGGTAACTTGTGTTCATTTTTCTGTACAAATCGTTCTTGCATATAATTCGCGGCTACCCATCGTTGTTTAAAATCAGACTTGAAATATAGTAAGGCACGTCTTAAAGTTCCTGCTTCACCAGGTGGGCATTTTGTTCTTCTCAGCAGTTCATTTTCCATAAACAGTTCATTTTCATCAAGTGTTCTGCTCCCACATTCTTGTATGAGTTCATACAGTGATTTCCTGGTAATCTCCGTCTCCATCTTCAACTATTCTGCAATATAGAAGAATAGATAGACTTAACTTCGTGTTTGAAGAACAGCTCTTAATAACAACAAAGAAACATAAACATACCAAAGACATGTATGCATACCCATACATCCAATACGCAATATATCATGCTATTAGGAAGAACAGATAACTGTATTTATATTAGGCCCAAAAATGTTTACTTTATGTGGTACAAACAAATAAAAACAAAACACGTATTGATGTTTAGCACCTGAAACGCTTCCAGCTTTAGTCGAGATAGCATACGTTTTTTTGGTTACTATTGTACACTTTCATGACGTCTTTTACTAACAAGTACTCTTTCTCTGTAAATTTCTGTTTTGTTGAGATCAAATTTATTAAAACCTAACTGTAATTAATTTGTAAGCAACTATTCTGAAGTAACTAACTAAATCTATGGGGTTGCTACAATGCGTCAATATACATGAAGCTACATTTTGAAGTTCTGGTACACAAAAAGGGGGAAACATGGGGAAGATTTTTCTTTGGAAATCTCTCAAGGAAGAGCTCATGGTACTGTTGACTCACAAATTACTAGGCGACATGCCCCGACACGTACAAAACAATACCTGTATTTACCAGACATGCACTATACATTATGTTAATTTTTATACTTCCTTATGGTAGTACACAATCTATTCATCTTTGGTGTAAACATAAAACTACGTATTCTGAATGAAAGTTGGTACCTTCTACTTATAATACACCAACGGTTGTTTCCTAACTCCACTTTTCACAAACGTAATACTACTTTATATCTTCACGTTTCGACTAACACTAGCGAGCACAAATCACGCTACTCACTCAACACCTGTCTTCCAACTGCTAACGCGGCTCAAGGCTCGGGTGAATGTGACTCTATTGGCTCCCTTCGGACGTCATAACTCTTCAGCTATAGATTAACGTACATTTTACTGATTGTTTGCAAAGTTCATGTTTTGGACTTTTGGCCAGCTTTTTCAGTAAAATACTCCACTGTGCACCGGTCCGTGAAACTCTTGTACCGGTTCTCGGCCAATTCAGTCCAAAATTGAGATTAAAGTTGACATTTCTTGACATGCCGGTTTTCACAATATCAAGAATAATGGGTGAATATATTACATGTACACACTTCATTAGTTGAAATTAAACAAACAAACAAAAAAAAAAAAAGCGTAATGTGAATTCTTGCTAATTTATGCCTTGTTTACTTGCTCTTTTCTGGATATTTTGGACTGATTATATCTTCAAGGCTGATTATACTTTAATAACACAAAGAACCTAAAATGTAACAGTTTCGGAAGTATACCACCTCCTTCTTCAGACTGCACTCTACAATCGAACATAGAAAATTACTGATGCAAACAAGGAAGCATATTGCCTTTTACTTTCCACCATCAAGGCTCAGGTCAGTACTGAATAAAAGTTACTTTTCTTCCGCTAGCGCTGTCCTCTCCTCGGCCGAGTGCACCTGCAATTCACCTGTCAAATTTGATGAGCCAAGACATCAAAAACAACTTTTATCAGATAAATGCTGGAAATTCCTCGTATAAATAGTTTCTCACAAAGACAAGTCACTCGCTACACCGTCTTAAACAAAAGAATTAAAAAAAAAAGGAGAGAAGTACAGAATAGCTGGTGTCCTCAAAATTCGATAAATAGGTTTATAAAGTTCATAACCTTCCAACAAAACGATGATATCAGATTAAGGAGAGACACTAATGCTATTCTCAAGCACGTTAGTGAAACGGATCATGAAGTGAACTGGAAAGGGAAACCAGTAGTAGAAGAATATAGGCAGTTAGTTAGAAAGTGGATAGAAGCGAAAAGGATAAGAGAAGTGTCCGAGAAGGCTATGAACTGGAACAGTGGATATAATATTAAAGATGAGTGAGAGGACATTTTGAAAAACGAAGAAAGGAGCAGGAAAAAGAGAAGAGTATGAGGACACTACTCGCAAGTTCTTACAGTAGTTTCTTGCCTGGCGCCCGAGAACTTCATTCCCGTTGTTGCTTCCGAATAGCATCCCAACCAGGGATAAAATCTTTGTATTTCTACCTAAACAGGTAGTAAGTGAAATCTTACAAGGAACCACTAGTTCTAGGATTCCCTTTCGCAATATATAACAAATCGAACACTGGGTGGTATACTTCCGAAACCGTTTCACTTAGGTTCTTTTTATTATTAAAGTATAATCAGCCTTTACAAAGCTGTTTTCTTTCTTGTAATTACTGCACTCAGTTATACAGAGTAACCAACCAATAACCTGTCTTGTCCTGTTCCAATTTATTTGTAGCCTTTATGCATCTATAACTCACACCGGGAAAGGGTAGAGAACGAGTCGAACAGGGCCTAAGTGGAAGGTAACATCCCGGAATTTGCATGATGGGAGGGTAAACCTTAGTCAAGATGTTCGGCCGCTGGTATAGATTATAGGACCTCCCTAATGCGAAGCCAACATTCTGCCAACTGAGCTACAGCTGCACTCCTTTACTGTCCTGTGTTACTCATACTCGACTATCTGGACCCCAGAGGTCTTTTTATTGCGGTATTACCATCAATCCGAACCACAGGAAAAAATAATTGAAGAGTCCTCGGTTAGGCAATTGGCAGCATTTTTCACTCCGTCGGGTTAAAAAAATGTTGTAGTGTCGCAAGTGTTTATTTTTGGCTATTTTTCTATTTCTTCTTTGTTATTTTTACCCTCTATCACATTTTTGGTGTGTCTTTCCGAAGACGTTCAAGAAATTATATTTCTGCAGGCTGCTGGATATTGCCCCCTTCCGCCCTAAAAAAAAAAAAAGTACGGCCTCTCGTGCCACTATGAATATCTTTGAAATGTAGTTTTGGATAGCAGAGAATACTCAGAGCTCAAATAGTCTTACAGATCGCAACTCTGAAGTAATTTTAACTTCATTTTATGCGACCATGCTTGTGGTAGGCCGTTCTTAAACTAACGTGTAAAATATAGGCTAATCAACATTTCGAAATTCCATCTCTTGAGCTCTTGAATTCTGAACTTGTGAAATGCTATATCAGTTTCCCGTTAATTTGTCCTACTGCATTAAATTTGCTTCCTGGGTAAAAAGGTCCCGGGTCCTGGGTTCCTCAGGACCAATTAATTATCAAAGAATGTGAAAAATAGTCAAATAAAGAAGAGAGAAAATTAATTGTATAGGCGGCAACAAGTCAAATAAAGTAAATTTCTTTGAAATTGTTAAGATTTTCCATTGAATTTTTGTGGATGTTTGTATTCTTACGTGTGTGTGTTTCAACAGTTGATGTTTCTATTTTGCAGGCGGCAGACAGTTACATCGACACCATGTTGGATTGAGTTACACTTGAACGGACCTCTCCAGTGGTTAGACCGTGTTCTCACTCAGATGGGCTCGCCTCGGCTCCCTTGTAGTTCCATGTCATGAAAGCCTGCGTTTTTGCTTTATATTCTGGTGGGTTAAACAGGCTGTAGTCAACTGTGCAAGGTGAGCACAACATGACTGCTATACATCCTGTTGTAGAGGGTTGTCGACCTGGAAATAAAACCATCTTATTAAGGACTTGGCAATACCTTAAAAGGGAGAGAGGAGGAGAGAAAGAGGCTATGCATGCTACTTTGTTCAGTCGAAGGATTGAACCACAACTGAACCGACGGATAATCCGGGAATTAAAGTGAACTGGGACTTCCAACAGTGAAACTGATGAAGACTCGCGTAGGAACAAACAACAACATTAAAAACAAAAGAGCTTTACTATCAAACACCGAAACCTGTGTTGTAAATACTATTCTCCAGCAGGTTTTGGTGGCGTATCCAACATAGATGTGTTTGTGGTGTGTATATAGAACAACTACTGACACCAGAGGAAAATATCTTATTGGCAGCAAAAAAAAAAAATATCGAAAATTTCCAATAATATCGTACTTTATGTGAAATAAAGCATCTCATTGGTATATTTTTTCCTTTCTTCTAAGACATAATTTGCTTAATTCGAAATTTTGTAAGAATTTAATATAAATTGGAAATAATGCAGAAGGCTGCCTACGAGAAAACAAAGAGACATTGTATTAACAATGCATTTAGGGTCTGTAGAATATCGTACACAGAATAGATAGACTTGTGAAGAGATTATGATGCTTGTATTTGTACCAAAATGTTTTTTTTTTTCTTTTTTAGTTCCTTTTATTTGTGCTGTGCTTACTTTATTCTTTTTTTTTCAGAGACTAATTTCTCTGTATCTTCCCTATCTGTTTATGGAGTCAAATATTTTACATAAAAAAATGTTATGTAAAAAAAAAATCAGTAATTATAGAATCATTTCTGTGTGATTTTGTATATTTGAAAAAGGCTGAAAAATATGGAATTCATGTATAACTTGTGTCTGTATGCGATCAAGGTTAATTATTTTTTAAATGGGGGCGTTCACATGATTTTGTCAAAAATAGTTTTTTAGGTACTTTTTATAGAAGGGACACTGGATAAACAGAGACGTGTGTGTCAGGACGTACTAAAAAAAAACAGCATAGTCTTCTGTTCAGCAGTTTTAATTCATGAAGCGTTTCTTTGATTAGAATTCTTCGAATAAATGAATAAAATATATAACTTTTCCGGGGAGGGGGGCGGGGGATAAAAGTTGTACAGATAAAAAACATGTGCCAAGAATTGAAGTTCTATTGATACAAAGTGACTTTGCGAAACGGTTAATGTCTTTAAAGAAAAAAAAGAGAAAATGGTCTTAAACATGTTGCACAATTGTGAAGAGTTTTGCTATTAATGGCTGTTCAGTGTTTTTGTTTATGAGAGCGTTACAGTGAGAAATAAATATTTGTGTACAAGATAGTTGTGAATCGTATTACCAACCACAAATTTGCATCAAATATTGTAATAGTAATGTATATATCATTGATCCTAATGTTTTTGACTCCTGTTACTAAATTCTTACCGACAGTGGCTTTTCCTCTTGTCAGCTGTAGCTGTGGGCTTTTATTTTTGAAGGTCTTGGTTTGAACAACTACTACTGTAATCCCATAGAACCTCTAAAGCTGTTGTGGAATATCTGGGTTAATTATTTACGTTGGAATTTTTCAGGAATTCAGATAGTTGTTTATACGAACAGGGTTCCCACTAACCGAGAAAAGTTAAGAAAATCTGCTTGCCATAATTTGTAAGTCTTGGAAATGTTGGAGAATATTAATTTTGTGTGTGTGCTATGCTTCATTTTAACTTTCATTTTAGTACAGCAGGCATTTCTGCTCTAATCTATGAATGGCATGCCTGAAAGTGGTGTCGACTCTTGCAACTGGGAACAATGGTTTCAAGTTTCGTCTCTGGGTAATTGTTTCGTAACACGGAGAATGTGAAGTGAATAATTACCCAGAAAAGTTAAAGAAATTTATTTGAGTACATACCGAATATCGTAATTTATATATAAAATTAAATAGTTGATTCTAAAATTTAGGTACTGCTGTGCATAGCAAAACGCAGATTTCCTAAAAAAACAAACCATGACCTCGCATGTTAAAAACGAATTACAGATACTCGAGTAAAGTATTTTTCCAATCACTTCATTGTTATTAGAATTGTTGGTTGTAGAAACTTGGCGATTTTGACTAGTTAACTTCGTTACAAAGCAATTAAATTTCCTGTTATATCTCTACAATTTTCCACATTGATATTCGGAATTGGCAAGATAGAATGGATTCATTTAAACTTTCTAACTAGAAGTTTAATAGGGCAAGCAAAGCAATCCCCTCTGTGCTGCATTTGCCAATCATAAACATAAATAGATGTATTGGGTACTACTTGGAGTGTGTTTTGCTAAATGAAGAAAATAAAAATAAATATGAAACAAGGAAACACCGAAGAAGAAGAACGCCGTGTAGGGACAGTTAAGTCCGGGTACATGTTTGACTGAGAGGATAGTGTTGTATGTCTACTCCCATCTCGTCTTAACTGTGGCAGGTGAATCAGCTGCAGAATTTTAAGGGTGCTGACTAGGGGTGTTCGGAAGTGCGAAGTCAATTCCGCAATTTCCAGAATCGTGATTTCCATTCCGCAATACCGAACACCCGTAGTGGTGACACGGAAGGTTTCGTCAAAGCTATGGCCGTGATGTGAAGTACGTTCAAGTATAGGGAAATGAGGAAGTTGTAATATGGAGGAGTAGCGATGATTGATGATGCGGATTGTTTGGTTTTCTCGAACATAGAAGGCGGAACATGGGTTTCAAAGTAAGAGGTAAATAAGGTTGGAAGATATGCAGCTACCCGAGTATCAGAAAGAGTACGTCTTGTGAGTTACGGGATGTTCAAAGGTCAGACTGTGATCAAAATTTGGAAAGGTTCTGCACTGGCGTCTATTGCACTTGTCAGGTATAGTGGGAAAGGGCTGAATGGGTTCAGTTGTCAGGATCGTGGTGAGATTCGGGGGGTCTGCGGTAGACTATTTGGGAGTATAAGGGGAAAGCTCTCTGGGTTTCAAGTGACGCAGTGAGTAGCTTTTGGAGGACCTGAAGTCTAGAACGGCCCTGATAAAGAGTGCCAAGTGCTACTCCGGAGTCAAAGTCCAGGGGAGGCTAACTTTATACAACTGACTTCGGCTCGTTTCGATTTTCTTACCTGTTTGTAAAATAGAGCCATGTCCCAGCCGGGATTCGAACCAGCAACTTTGGAGACGCTGGCCTGACGCCTCATACAACTTTCGTCGTACTTCTCAATGGTATCCAACGTGCCTACTTCGATGAGACTTTTGGCCAAATTCAAATCAGTGTATCTTGAGCATGTCTGGCCGTCGCCTTTTAATATTTTACACAGTTAATACACTTGACCAGAAGTATAAAGGTGGCCTACGCTGGACTTTGTCTCCGGAATAGCACTTTGGCACTCCTCTTTGTGAGTGCGAAGATTAGGAACCGAGAGAGCTTCACGGGAAGGGCGGTTGAAGTTGAGGCGATTCCTGGTACGCTCCAGTATATATAAACGATGGAATCCGATAGAAAAGGAAATGACTTGTGTGTACAGGACACAGTGAATAAATACTTTACACAAAATTTAAAAAGATCGCAACCCGTTGCCAAAAGTATGGTCACGATAGAGAAGCTAGAGGGGAGCGCCTATGCTGCTGCATTGAAAGGTAACAGTGTGGCCAGATGGTGAATCCGAAAAAAAGCAAAGTAACCGGATAAAAAAAAGGTGGAAAGTGTTGAGAGAGTCAGGTAACAAGGGAGTCACAAGGAAACTTATTGAATAGAGTGGGCCATTAAAAATGAATTTTCGAAATCGAAAACGCAATAGTGCGGATTGCGGAAAAGTTTTTTTTTTTTTTCATAAGAAACTCCATGCAAGTTTTTTTTTATTTATTTTTAATGGGTCAATATCTTCCGTTTGCGCAACGCGTTCGAAATTTCGAAAAATGGAACAACTAAGATTTTTTTTTTTAGATGCTGATACCGTTTCCAACTTTCTAAATCAGTCTTAACTACTAGAGATAAACATGACAAATGATAAAATTATGTAATTTGGTGATTTTGACCCCCCCACCATAAGGGTGGGGGAGTGGCATAGAAAAACACATTTTAGCGCTATTTCTGACAAGTCGGACGAGGCCGTCGTTTCGCGCGCTGTATGGTTCTACCTGGTTCCATAACAACTTCTCCCCTCTCACCACGCTTCCTGCCTCCGTTCCGCTGAGGACACGATGCCGCTAGCACAGCGCTGTAACCTCCAGTGGTGACGGTGACTGGCGGATGAAATGAATTTGTACCGTCTTGTACGATTTTGTGAGCTGAAGCCAGGGATTAAATTTTAGGGTCAGCTCGGAAGGATAGCCCACCCATCGATTTTCTAGGGCCCAGCAATTACTTTTATCTCACACCGTGGATCTTGTGTTTCTATATATGCACACATCTGTCGACAGTTATGCGGTAATATTTGATCGATTACAAATTAGTGACTGAATGCTTCAACCAGGGATTAAATTCTAGGGGGATCAGTGGTAGGCTTGCCTACAAAGTTGCGTATATCGAGTTACCTACCGTGGGAAATTAATTAAAATACTGACTACAACTGTTCCTCAGACATGTCATGGATTAATTATAACTGCCTGTGGCACACAAATATAATTAAAATAAAAAGCTAAATGTTAATTCAGCTCCCGCAGTATACACTTCCGTGACTGTACTTGTAGTAGTAATAAGATCACTAGCAACAGTACTAAAATAATATATATTAGGACTACTAATAAGGGTAACAATCTGATAATAAATTCCGTTAACTTTTTTTCCCATCCAGGTGTGCGTTCATCATCTTAATCACATAGAGGAAACTAAATGAACTGGATGAGTTTCTAACAAGTGCATCCCATTCTAGTCATTGATTCGTAATCGACCAAATATTACCGCATGATTGTCGACAGATGTGTGCAGAGTGTAATATATAGAAACACCAAGATCCACGGCGTGAGATAAAAGTAATGGCTGGGCCCCAGCCCTCTCTAGAAAGTCGGTGGGTGGGCTCAGTCCTCCACAGCTCACCCTGAATGTAATCCCTGGCTTCAACTCGCAAAATCTTACAAGACGGTACAGGTTCACCTCGTCCGCCAACTGCCGTCATCCAAATTTGAAACCTCGCACCTACAAGTAGCTCTGGAACAACTCCGACGAAAACTGGTCCCAGTGCTAAGTCGTTCCGCGACGACGCATCCTTACAACGACTCACCATAGACCAGTTTCACGCAATAATTTGTTTGGGTGACATCTTCCGTGTACTTCAATATGAGAAGGATCCTTTTATTTCGTATTTACTGTAAAATAACTCTTCAAAAGATTTTATGGATACCATCATATTTATTCCGCCATCTCCCTATCCTTATTTATTTAATATAATAAGCATTTCTGAACTCCATTCGCTTGGAGTTTCTACCAAAAGTGAGAGATGCCTTCCTCTGACTTGTGACGGGCCGAAGTCCAAAGTTACTAGACTGGCCCATACAAAAATAAAGTTGGCCTTCCTCTGACAACCTTGGAAAGCAATCGCCTGAGCTTTCATTTTATGTACTGTTCTCAATTTACCGGTCTCATTTACAACTACAGTTAGCGCAAAAAGTATTGATACACTTAAAAATGTAACAAAAACTACAGCTAGGGCGGTAGTTAAATTTATTAAACAAAACAAAAGAACTGTTCATCTTTCAGTTTCATTATAAAAGAATTAATCATAATAATGCCCTCTTTTGGAAAAATAAAGTCGTAAAAAATGGATTCTAAAGACAAATAAGGCAAATATACAAGAACAAAAAGTATCGATACAATCCAGATTATCACTATTTGTGCCCTAGGTTCTATGGTTTAATGGGGGTTTAATACTTTGTAGGGTATCCTTTGCATTTTTGGATGGAATGAAATCGATAAGGCATTGACTGCACTAACTTGGAAGTCAGCGATGACGGAATATTGCCCCATTCTTCTATTAACGCATTTTTCAGATCTTCTCTATTCGAAATTTGTCTTGCACGCACTCTTCTTGCCCACAAATATTCAATTGGGTTGATGGCTGGAGACTGAGGTGGCGTTTCCATGTACCTTGGTCTGTTGTAAAGAATCCATAATCGTGTATTGTGTGCATTATCCTACATAAATACAAAGTTGTCTTTAATGCCCATTTGATCTGCTGATGTATGAAGATTAAATTTTAATATGTTAATATATGCCTTATGGTTCACCGCCCCATCAATAAAATGCAAATTCCCCACCACAGAAGCACTCATACAACCCTAAACTAATACAGAACCACAACCATGCTTTACAGTAGGTTGCAGATTTTGATTTTCTAGCTCGGTATTCTTTTTTCTCTACGCCTTTTCTCTTCCATCTGAACCAAAAATGTCCTTCATTTCGTCCGTAAAAACAACTCGATTCAAATATTGTAGGCTCGCGTTTATATACTGGTTAGCAAACTGGAATCTTTTCTTATTTGCTTCACTTACGAAATATTTTCTCCTGGCTGTTCTTCCATGTAACTCGTTATCTCGGAGATAATTTCGCAGAGTGCTAGCACAGATATCAATATCTAACTCTTGTCTAAGCGCAACTGCTAATTTTGGTGCACTAATTTTAGGATTACCCTTTACTTTTCTAACCACTGCTATTTCAGCATATTTGTTTAATTTCCTGAGACGCCCAGGTCTGTGGCCATTCTTCAATGATTTTCGTTCACCAACCCTATCTATTATATGTTGAATTATTGCCTTTGGTCTTCCAACTATTTTAGATATCTGCGTTAATGATTTACACTGATTATGTAAGCGAATGATTGCCGTTCTTTTTGCGTCTGTGGTCTCTTTGCCTTTTCGTCCCATTTTACGAGTTTTGCACGCTACGATCTCAGCTACAGTCCAGCACATCGTGAACACACCAACACACGGCAAATTCAGAATGAACAACAAACAGGACGAGCAACCCCTACCCCTCTCGTTCCACATAAAGTTGACGAATTATAATGGTGTATCAATACCTTTTACTCGTTCATTTTCTGTAATTTTTAATAAATATATTTGACAACAGTCTTTCGTACAATATTTTGTCTT
>JAGDQP010008003.1:26190-56428 GCA_022664845.1 Lepisma saccharinum | reverse complement strand
GACTCCGATCACTATTTAGTAACAACGAAAATCAGAAACAAAATAAGGAAGAAATCGAAGGAAAACCTCGAAGCTCTAACAAGCTGGGACACTGGAAAACTAAAACAGGAAACAACAGACCGGGAGTACAGGAACAACTGCTTGGAATCGAGTGGGAAAATAAAGAAATAGATGACATCTGGGAAGAAATGAAAAACAACATAAGGGGTGTAACCAAAGATCTACTAGGCAAGAAGGAAGGTCGCAAAAACGGGAATGGTTTGATCAGGAATGCCAAGACGCACTGAAAGCGAAAAACGAAACAAGAGCATAAGCACTAACCCACAACACAGGAGAAAACGGAAGCATGCAAGGAAGCCAGAAGAGCTACAAAAAACTGTTTAAACAAAAGAAGAGGGAACTACTAGAGAGCAAAGTTAAAGACATTGAAAACCTGAAGCACACTGGGCAAACAAAGATCTTCTTTAGAGAAGTCAGAAATTTCAAACTGGGTTATAAACCATGTTCTAATATAATTAGAGAACGCAGAAGGGAAAGTAGTCAGCAGAAAGAAAGATATATTTTTAAACTAGCTACTATCAAGAAATTTTCGAAAATACAAGAACGCATTAAGAAGCGGATACAAGCACAATAACAATGGAAGTAGATCAAAACCAAGTCCCAGAACCCACCATACAGGAAGTACGATAAGAAGTATAGAGGCTGAAGAATAACAAAGCACCAGGCATAGATTCAATCGCAGCAGAATTAATAAAGAACAGAGGAGAAATAGTAATTGAAGTACTTCATATTTTAATAACCAAGATATGGAGAAGTAGAAAGACCATTCCAACTGAATGGAAAACGGGCATAATAAACCCAATCTACAAGAAAGGAGATCAACTGGTTGCCGAAATTACAGAGCGATTACCTTACTGTCTACAGCGTATAAAATATTCACATCTATGCTGCGCAGAAAACTAGAAACATTTTACGAGAATACAATAGGTGAATTCCAGAGTAGGTTTCGGAAGGGTGGATCAACGACTGACCAATTATTTACAATGAAGCAAATCATAGAAAAATGCTGGGAAAACAACATCATAACATACCATCTCTTCGGAAATTTTCGCAATGCGTACGAGAACATCACAAAGGAAGAGCTTTGGAAGGCCCTAGCGGAACTTGAAATCCCAAGCAAACTGATATATCTATGCCGAATCGCAACTACGGATTCATGTGCCAGAGTCAAGATTGGAAGTCACATATTCCAGAAGTTCCCGGTACAGAAAGGAGTTCGACAAGGAGACGGGTTGGTCCCAATGTTATTTTACCGGCCCCAATGTTATTTAACCCATTGGAAACAGTAATAAGAAGAACCAAACTAAAAACAGGGACAATTGTGAATAATACCTACCAGATTTTGGGATACGCTGACGACATCGACATTATCGGAAGAAGCCTAAAGGCGGTGAAAGAATCTCTCAGGAGTCTAACAGAAGAAGCTAAGAAGTTGGGATTAATGGTTAATGAAGGTAAAACAAAGGTAATGGTAATATCCAAAAACTAAGGCATAGGAAGTAGAATTGGTCCAAAAGTCGCCACAGAAGAATATAACTTTGATGTAGTGAACGAATTCTCCTATTTAGGATCTATATTAACAGATGGAAATAATCCAACAGCGGAAATTAAACACAGAATTCAAACTGCCAACAGAGCATACTTCTCACTATTGCACATACTCCGATCAAGAGACTTAACGAAAACAACAAAACTCAGAATATACAAAACACTAATAAGGCCTATAGTGACGTACGCCTGTGAATGCTGGGTGCTTCGAGAACAAGACAAACAAATACTGGGAAATTTTGAAAGGAAAATACTCCGGAAGATCTTTGGTCCAATAAGAATGGAAAATGGGCAACGGAGGATAAAATACAATCATGAACTGTACAACCTGCTCAAAGACGAAGACTTAGTAACGTATGTAAAAATAACCCGACTTTGCTGGCTTGGCCACATAGTTACAATGGATCAAGATAGAGTTACAAAGGAAATTTTTAAAAGTCATGTTGAATTGAAATGCACAAGACATAGACCGAGAAACCGACGCAGTAGCAGCAAAGCACCAGGCAGAGATCACAAATTGGTTATTTTAAGTGATCGACCATCCACACTGGAGGCGACTTCTCAACGAGGCTAAGTAAGGCTCGACTACGAGCTGTCTCGCCGTAGGTAAGGTTTGGTTATTTTAAAATAACAGTTACTGTTATAACAGTTATTGGAAAATAACAGTTTAACCCACCTCTAGACAATTACAACCAAGTTAGTGGATATGTGTATACATAATGTGTTATTGAGGTTCAGGTGAAACAGTGAACTCCAATTTATCATACTGGAGTGAACGATTGCATTACAAAGTCTCTATAGGTTATTAATTTTAACATGCGTTTACTTTCGAATCTTAGAGAGTAGCAAGCGAATATCATATTTCCTGAAAAGAAAGTTGCCCGTGATGGCGAATTTTCTGAATGTTATTCGTCAAAATCAAGTCTAAGAGGGTAGCAGAAGTAGTTGTGTGGAAGGTGGGGTTTAAGGGACACATAGAGAGACCCAGAGAGGATATGATATCACGAAAATTTCTTTTTTTTTTTTTTTTTTTTTCAAAGATGTTATATCGACATTCATATCACCAAGGATCAGGGCGTGTTCATAAAATGGCAAACACTGCGAGATTTCATCTTCAAAGTTTTGGAAGTTAGCGTGGGGAAGTCTGCAGATCACACTGATTAGAACAGGTTGGTTGCGAATCCCACATTCTAATATAATGTACTCTGACCTAAAGTCATATTCAGGCGGCGACATAGCGAGAATTATTGCTTCGATTTGTTCATTGATGTATATCGCAACTCCGCCTGCTCCTTTCAGAATCCTATCATTTCTAATTAAATTAAACCCGGGTATATGAATAAAGATCGTCAATTAAAGTTGGCTTGGCCCAAGTTTCGTTAACAAGAATGAAATGTAGGTTACTTTGGGGGAGGATTAATTCTTGAAACTCATGAAATGTACTCAGGAGAGATTGTGTGTTTAAGCGAATGGCATTCAGTGAATGACACTGAGGAACTCTCCCGAGTTCGGTTTTTAACAATAGCGCGGTGGTTGAAAAAGTTGCCAGGGTGGAAGAAGGCAATAAAAGGTCACTGACCCGCATGGTGAAACTGGAATTTGTGGGAGTTCTTGAAAGGCTTCTGGAGTAGGTGTTGCAACCTCTGTTCCTAATTCTATATCCGTATTATTCATATACTACATAACAATAAAATAATAATAAAGAGAGAGAGAAAGTGAATTTTGAGTAAAATCTGAACTTACCATCACTCGACGATGAAATGTATTTACTGGATACTTAACTAACCTTGATAATGTTTATCTAACTGACACGTTTTTAAACGTGATGGTTGTTATGCACATGTTTGTTGGACGTTGCAGTTTTGCTGGTTCATATAACTAGCCAACTCGACCCTAGATGGCATTACCATGCAGTGATCGCTCTCGGTACATACAGGTGTCACTCTCGCAGGCATACGCTTCTAGTATTCCTCCATGATGATATTTAACTCACGATATCTCTCGTTTGGCAACCCTGACAAACTACGATGTCTGGAGTGTCTTTATAACCTGTCCCAGTACCTAATGAACATGTATGTCAAATGTAGTGTAAATCAATGCACATGTGCAGATTTGTATTAATAAAGGCATTTCTATAAGTTGAATTTTAAAATAGGCTGGCAACCCTGACAACTGGGATTGTTTGATGTCGGGGACACCCAAAACTTTCTTCTAATGTGTTGAATGATGTTTTAAGCTGTTTCGGGGTGACACGGTATAGAAGAAATTTGGAAGATTTTTTTATTAAATTGATATTTAGGAAATTTGGCAACACTGAGAACTGGGCAACCCAAAAAATCTCACATATACCAAAATATATTTGTAATCTAGGGTTTAATTTATGTTGTAGTTCTTCTTAATTACCTTTATAAAAGTAATTCTTGCTTAAATAGACGTTATAAAATATTACATATTTTTGCCCTGAGAAAAAAACGAAGATTCATGTTTTTTTTCTATAAAAACGGAAGTTTAAGAAAAAAACATGAACGTTTTTTTTATTTACAGCACTACAAGCAACGATTCAACACCAACGAGTAATGAAATTTTCAGAACAGCTACAACGCACATTGCAACAAATCAAGCGAATTCCCTGACTGCTTTGTCTGGCGGAAAGATCTCTTTGAGGCGGTTTTAGCACACCATTGCAGTGCTTCACTGAGGTGGTTTTCAATTGTGTGTGGTTACGAAGAATTCCCAATTTCCGCTTACTCAAATCCTCGGGAGTAATTGAATATTCAGTACTTTTAGGTATTGCTGTGAGCTTCTTTTAATAAGTTTACAGAAATACCGCGGTCTAATCGAAGCATATTTACGCACTATTTTCACTGTTTCGTAGGGTACTACTTGTATCTGGCGGAGGTGCCCAAGAAACTTCTTTAATGTTCTATCTTGCTTCCTTAAAACAAACACACCGTCTATACAAGATCGAATAATCCAAACAACCATTACTGTACACAACTTTTATCACTTCATATGTAACGGTCTGCTTCGGTTGCTAGGGGATGCCAAGTTGACTCTTCTTGGTGTAAGTGAATCCTTATACGTTTGCTCTTAAAACTACATACGATGTTCCTCTTTACATTACCTGAATTGCAACCATAGGAGGAACCCTTAAGGAAAAAATGTGACTGCCACAGGAATCCAAGATAAGGACAGAGAACATACGTACAGTACGTTTTACTCAGCATATGAGGAAATTCACTGATTTTGGAAGAACCACAAGGGCATTCACTAGCCACAAATCTTACTCAGTGTTGGAGCAGGACTATATCATAAGACAAACTCTACCTTTGATGAGAATATAAACTATATTTAACGATTTGGCTGGAGTTACATACCCGTACGTGCCATTATATCATGTTTGTTAAATCACAGCAAGTAAGCATCTTCTTATTCATCGCAACACATAAATAAATATCTTATCATTAGTCTTTCTTTACAAAAATACAAGATATATTCTCATTAGTTAATTGATATCCAATAAATACCGTTTGTTTAATAATAACCTTACAAATTACAATGGGCATTTACAGAGCGGGCGAGACATCTATGCTCCTTATGAGCAAACCACCGGTATTAAAATATAACTGTGAGCCACACGGTTATATATACCATCATCATATTCAGCCGTTTTCTAACTACTGTTAGATGAAGGCCTTCCCCTTTTCTTTCCACATATCTCGGTCCGCTGCTATCCTCATCCGTGTAACTCCTGAAAAACGCTTGATTTCATCTACCCATCTTGCATTTGGGCGTCGTCTCGGTCGTTTCTTTTCTCTAGAAATCCAATGTAGTGCATTTTGTCGTCCACCTTCCATCTATTCGTCTAGCTTTGTGACCGGCTCATTTCCACTTCATCTTCTTCGCAGTCTTGATTACATCCTCTAGATTTTTGTTTGTGCGCGAATCCATTCATTTGCCTTCCTGTCCCTCCTAGTTATTCCTAGCATACATCTCTCCATTGCTCTTTGTGTGACTCTCAATCTTTGAGTCATTTGCGCATTCAGTGTCCAAGTTTCATAACCGTACCTCATCACAGGTAAGACACATTGATTATAAACTTTATGCTTCAGACACATTGGAAGTTTGCTTTTGAAAATAAAGTGTAGTCTTCCAAACGAAATCAATGCAATTTTACATCTTCTATTTTTTTTCATGAGTCAACTTGGCATTCAATGTTTTGAGCTGGCCTAGGTAAACATACTCATCGACTATGTCTATTGTCTCTCCTCTAATCTTTATTTCACTCCTTGCTGTATGTTGATGGTATATTACTTTTTTTTACTTAAATTTATTTTAAGGTCTATTTTTGAACTCTCACTACTCAGTTCTTCCATTCTGGTTTGTAGTTCTTATGCACTTGAAGCAAACAGGACTACATCATCAGCGAACCGTAGGTGATGAAGATATTCGCCATTAATTTTAATTCCAACTTCATCCGAGTTTAAATTTTCGAACACACACTCCAGGACGGCACAAAACAGTTTTGGGGAAATTGAATCTCCTTGCCTTACGCCTTTTCCAACTTAAAATTTTTCACTTTCTTCATGTAGTCTAATGACAGATGTAGCAGTCGAAACATTTAGTTTCGCAGTAGCTTGATGTATGCACTTTCGATGCCTTGATGTTCAAGTGATTTTAGTACTGCTGACAAGGAGACCGGATCGAAAGCTTTTTCAAAATCTATGAATCCCAAACATAGTGGAAGTTCATATTCATTAATCCTTTCCATAACTTCATTCAGTGTTTGTATCTGGTCCATTGTGCTAAATCCACGACGGAATCCGGCTTATTCCCTTTCCTGGTTAAAATCCGAGTCCCGTTCAATACGATTCAAAATAACTTTGGTGAACATTTTGTATAGGACTGACAGTAAACTAATTGGTCTGTAGTTTTCGACGCGTTCTTTGTCCCCTTTCTTGTACAACAAAATGATAACGGCATTGTTCCAATTTCTGGGAATTTCTCTCTTCCTCAGGCACATCGAGAATAATTTATCAAGCTCCTCTTTCATTTTTTCACCTCCCCATTTAAACATCTCTGCTGTGAGTCCATCTTCTCCTGGTGATTTTCCGTTCTTCATCCCTCGAAGTACTTTATCCACTTTTTCTTTCATGACGTCTCGGACATCTACATCATTTTCTTCTGAGCCTTCATTTCCTAGCTCTTCTTCGGAGTAGTACAATTCTCTGTAAAAATTTTCAAATCTTTTTATGATTTTTCTTCCTTATTTCGTGTTACGGTCTCGTCTAGTCTCTTAACTGCAATTATTTGCTTTTCCCCTATCATGAGCTTTTGTTTGGTTTTCTTCAGGCTCTTATTTTCCTCGATTGTATTTATAACAAGATTTTCGTTATATCTTCGTACATCCTCTCTTATTTTCTTCCTTACGGTTTTATTTAGTTCTATGTATTCAATCCTTTGTATGTAATTTTCCTCTTCTTTCATTTTTCTTCTTTTCTTCATCAAGAGTTTAGTTTCTTCTGAGATTTTGCTCTCTTTTTTCTTTCTGGTACCTGCTATTTCCTTGGCTGTTTCTCTTATTATCTCGGTTAGTATTTTATTTCTGCTATTGATGTCTTCTTCATCCTCTAACTCTTCCAAGGCGCTAATTCTGTTGCTTAGTTCTATCTCAAATGTCTCTCTATTTTTCCCTAGATTTTCCAGATCTAGAAGTGGTGCTTTTCCTCTTACAAGCTTCTTTCTCTCAAGTCTAGTATTTAGTTTCAGCTTACATCTCACCATCCTATGATCACTCGAGACTTTGAAACTGTTCAGAACAGACACTTCTTACACAATTTCCCTGTTATTCAAAACAAGAAAGTGATATGGGTTGTTTATCACTTTGCAACGAGCGTCAGTAAGGCTCTCTCACATAGCAATTTGGCCTGACTCAAAACTGAATCAAGCTTGATTTTTCACTAACAACTCGAGTTCTGTCCTTTCTTCCAAAAACTTTTAAAAGTACTTCTTAGAAAGGTTTAGCATTCGTGTAAATAATAAAATAATGTATTGATGCACCCTTACTCGTAAATGAAAACAAATAAGTTTGTAGTATAAGCTTCATACTGAAGTGCATACAATAGAGATACCGTATAGAATTTTTATGTGACGATTTTATACATTGGCATAAGTACAGATGACGGTAAAGGAAATAGTGAAAAATACGAGTGGCATGTTCCCAATATCACAGAACTAGACAGTATAGATACATCGTGCAAAAAAGCCGAGTAACTTAAGATTAGTTTTTGCCTAAATTGTCTCGTTCGGGCGCCAGTTTTTGTTAAGGGCTGATAAGGGAACCTTACGAACCAAGTTCCGGGGATTTTCGCCGAACTGGTTCCAAAAGAGAGGGAACAGGGTAGGAAGTCAGAATGTGAGATTATTATTTTTCGGAGCAGGAGTGTGAGAGGCAGGAGAACAGGTTAAGGGTGAACTGGTGCTTCGGTCCAGTAAAACTGTACCCGTTTTCTTTCGCCAGTTTCTCATAAACGAAAGCAGAGAATGAAGTGTAACTTACCATGATTATAGGTAATGCTGTTCTACACTAGAAGCGACTAGTGTGAAGCACTGTCAGTGTTGCCAGCTGTAGACATTCGCAGTGTTGCCAGAATATTAAAAACCCGAAAATATCGGTGAAGGCAGGGATTATAACGATGAAGTCAACGTCATTTACTGACAAAGTATAGTTTATTCTAGTGCTGTGTACTACTTCGCCAATACTATTGTAATAAGCACAAAAAGAAAGCAAAATAACACAAAACAGCAATGATGCGAATTACAAATGAAATCAAGATATTAGTTGAAACTACGTATATGATAACTGGTTATCAAATGCTGTTGAGTCCATTGTTATAGGCACTCGCTCTCCTCTCTTCTCTCTTTCCTTTTTCAGTGGACACGTGCGCTAAAACGAAGTTCGTTCCTATTTTCTTGCTTTCACCTTTCCTTTTCTATGTCTATAAAATATTTATGGGATAAAATATTACAATTCTTATGGAGTGCTGATAAACATGTTGTTAATTTTTATAGGGATTCTAATGTTTCCTTTTATTTGTCGTTTCAGGATGAATCCGAAAGTGGTCATTCGCCTGCTGGTTCAGAAATTTGGCACATCTGATGACGCACCATCCATTGCAGATCGGGAAATGTTCGACCAGATATGTGCCTAGTTATTGGATGAACGAGTGATCGTTGACCGGTATGAATATCTGACATATGAGAACGCTTCAGACCTGGATCTTGACTCAACTGATCGTGAATATGGTAATGAGGATATCGACATGACATCGCAAGCCATATCAACGCAACATGTGCCGAAAGTGTCGGATGAAGAAGAAACTCCGTCATCTCAAGGCAGTAACTCATCGTATGTTGCGTCACCGGAAAAAAAGAAGAAAGGAGTCTGCGAACTGTCAGAAGAATACAAAGAACGGGCATTCCAGTACTGGACAAACACTGTTGGAGGAAAGAGAAGGTCTCTGGCATATGTTCGATCTAAGTTTCCAAAGACCAAATCGATTGGCGTGCTGCAGAACTATGAACGATCGCGAGAAACGATGACGTCGCGCGTGAAGATGAGTACTATAAACACCAGAGTGTTTGAGCACTTCAAAGAAATGTCTGCACGCAATGCCATAGTTCACGACAGAACAATCAGACAGTGGGCATTGCAAATCAAACACCAGGTTGATCCAGATGATAAACTGAATTTCAAGGCATCAGATTCATGGATTTATAAGTTTAAAAAAGGAACAGAATCGTCTCGCGATCAATTACTCATAAAGTGTAAAAAACCTGCGCCTCAAAAGAGGAGGATATACAGCGGAAATCAGATGAATTCGTCAGAAAAATGAAAACGACATTGTTTATCGAACGACATTTGGTTCCCAAACAGATTCTGGACACAGATCAAGGTCGTTTCGAGAAAGAAATGCATTCAGGACGAACACTTCGACCAATGGGCATTAAAGAGTATATGCAACTGTAGGCTCTACGTCGGCAACGACGCACTCATACATGATAATGCCTGTAATCTCAATGGACGCAGATCTACATTCGCCTATGTACATGCCTTGTGCAGAATCCAGCAGGAAATTTCCACAAAGCAAACCAGCTGATCCATCAAATATTATGTCTTCTGCTTCTGGCTCTGCTAACATGAAAAATGAAGATCAGAAGATAATACTGACCAATGTATTCTGGCCAAGTGTGTCTACTTTATACGAAGAACCCATGCTTCTACTTCTTGATTCGTGGTCAGCCAATACGGATGAAGTGTTAATCAAATCAATTCCAGAAAGCATTAGTGAATTTGAATGGCATTTGATTCCACGAGGATGCACATGACTCATTCAGCTACTGGATGTCTATTTCTTCCGCCCGTATAAAGCATTTGTTAAGTTCGTGACTAATGGCATTATCGCGACCGAAGAGTTCAACATCTGGCATCGGGACAACTTCATTCGTCTCCAATCCTTCACTCATTATCAGTTTTCGTCCCCAATGTTTCGAAACATGATCAAGTATGCATGGTACAAGTCAGGATATCTGGACGAAGAACCGGAACCATTCAGGACGCCGATGCAGTACTGCTGTGACACTGTTGGCTCTGAAGTTCGTTCATCAGATCAGTACAGTGCTTTTTCATTCATGAGATGTGATCATTGTAACAACACGTTTTGTCTGAATCATCTACTCATTGACAGTCTGCATATAAATTGCACTTAACTCGAATTTCCTGATGACTATTCCAGGATTTATGGTGATTTCGCTTATTACCACTGGAATAAAATAGTATTGGCGAAGTAGTACACAGTACTAGAATAAACTATACTTTGTCAGTAAATGACGTTGACTTCATCGTTATAGTCCCTGCCTTCACCGATGTTTTCGGACTTTTAATATTCTGGCAACACTGCGAATGTCTACAGCTGGCAACACTTACGGTGCTTCACGCTAGTCGCTTCTAGTGTAGAACAGCATTACCTATAATCATGGTAAGTTACACTTCATTCTCTGCTTTCGTTTATGAGAAACTGGCAAAAGAAAACGGGTACAGTTTTACTGGACCGAAGCACCAGTTCACGCTTAACCCGTTCTCCTGCCTCTCACACTCCTGCTCCGAAAAAAATAATCTCACATTCTGACTTCCTACCCTGTTTCCTCTCTTTTGGAACCAGTTCGGCGATAATCCCCGGAACTTGGTTCGTAAGGTTCCCTTGTGAGTGCATATATACTAAACAAAAATCGCGGAATCGTCTCAGAGCTGAAAGAGGGTGAACTCTTTTAGAGCGAATTTTCAATCGAAAAGAGTTGTTTTCATCGAAACGCTCTCACTTTGTCTCTCGCTTTTGGTGTAACAAGTTATCTTTCTAGATGGAATTTCGATGGTTTTGAATGGGATTTATTGTTCAAACTTGAAATAGCTACTTTCCATCTTTTTAAAATGGTTTATTTTTAATCTTTTTTTAGCGATGCACAGGGCATGATGGCTACGAGCCAAATTTGATCTCCGTCTACTGAGAAGACTATCGAAAGAGGAAGCCATACTGTGAAATTTATCGCGTTGCGTTTAGTTAAAAATTACAACAGAAAACCTGAACACTTTTCTCAGTGGCAAATATATACCTGAAGATGTCTTGAGTAAGATACCGGTTTATCCCATAAGTAATATCGTAAGGGCGATGACCGCTGCAATGATGGCATCTGACGAGCAAGTAGTGAAGTAGACGGCACGTGCCATAGCTGAGTCATATAGGGCACTTGATTGTGCAGCAGTGGGTAGAGTTAGAACGGTCTACTCCACTATTTGGAAGTGTGGCTTGTGCTTGATTATGGTAGTGTCGGAGGACGACATACGACATGTCAAGCAAGTCATACTGTATGAATTTCACCAGGGGCATCCAGCCAGCTAAACGATACGAAACATCAATGATATACTGTATAGTCAGAGTGCTGTGGATGTGCGAAAGTGTCAGAGGTGGTTCCAGAGGTTTCGGTCTGGGGACACCAGCCTCAGCGATGAGCCACGAGAAGGGAGACCTGTGCAGCTGGACAACGGTGCCCTGCAATGGAAACTGTTGAAGAACTGACCAGCGAACTCCGTGTCACCCATTCTACCGTTCATCGTCGTGTGCAGGACCTTGGGTACGTATCGAAACTCGGACAATGGGTACCCCATATGTTATCGTCTCAACAGAAGCAGCAGCGACTTGATACCTGCAGTTCCATGCTCACCCGTCACAGACGTGAGCCACTGCTGGACAGAATGGTGACAGAGGATAAGAAGTGGGTCCTCTACCATAGGATTACACGCAAACGGCAGTGGGTAGATAAAAGGGGGGGGGGGCAGGAACTTTGCCCAAACAGGATCTCCACCTCTGCAAAGTGATTTTGAGTGTTTGGTGGAATATTCGTGGGATAATCCATTTTGAGTTCTTGCCACGTAACCAGACCATCAATGCAGGTGTCTACTGTCAGTATCTTGAACGACTACGGACTGCATTGTTGGAGAAACGTCCTGCTTGGGTTAATTGCAAGGGTGTGGCCATCCACCGCGAGCTCACACATGGCAAGAAAAGACCTGTGATAAGATCGAGGAATGTGCCTGGGAGAAACTCCCCCATCCGGCGTTTTCACCAGATCTTGCATCATCAGACTATTGCCTTTTTCGCAGTCTGCAAAACCACCTTTCCAGGAAAACACTGCAAAATGAGGATGACGTGTGACGAGCAATGACGCAGTTCTTTGCCTCCAAAACCGGTGACTTCTTTCAGCGGGGTAATCAACAACTGGTTGACAGATGACAGAGTGTTGTGGAGTCCGATGGAGATTATTTTGCTGACTAAAGGTAGTGTTCCAGGTAACTTATCGTTCCTTTCCTCACGGTGGAAAAATACGACATTACTTATGGGATAAGCTGATAGATGCACGCTGGTTTTTTCGGAAGTGATATTTTTCATACATACCAGAAACAGTCAAATTTATGTTTGCAGTTTTAAATATGAATATGAAGCCGACTGGACGCCGGTTGTTTTATTTGTGGGTAGAAACTGATTGCTAGTTCTCTTTGAGGGAGAGTGGGGGAGACACAAGGTCTCTCGTGTAGAGTGAGAAGGTTCTTTGCGTCGGCCTTACGATAATCTATTATTATATTTTCTGTTTGCTAAAAGCTTTATAAACATTCCACAAAAGTGGCTGTTACGGAACAATGCTGTAAAGACGAATTTTAAAAAGTTTAAAGTAAAGTTTGTAACATACGAGAAAAAAAAAGTGGACTCTGTGTTCCAACATTGCGACAGAAAAATGCAAATTCTCAGCTCATAATACAATGAGCTATATTTTTTTCATTTCATATGAGAAGAATAAATTCGTTTGTAAAACTCAAACTGTACTAATCTCTATAATTACCTTCTACCTCTTTGTTAGGTTTTAAATTCTTTTGCGTTTTCAATTTGCGTATTTTGATCAAAGAAAACTTTTTTTTTAGGTTAAAGAGAGAAAGGAAAATGAATGGGTTGTATGGTTCTGAAAACTAAAGTCCCTTTGAAGATTACACTTTAGAAAGTCATTCATATGGTACAAGGGACTAAAGAAAATTAAAAGCAACTGAAGAACATTCTATCTTACTATGGAAATATCCATAGTAATGACGCACGATGAACTTATAAAAGTTGAAGTAACTTTGAAAAACAAAAGAATGACTGCATGCACAAGGTATCAAGTGATGCGGAGATGTCAATTTGACATCTTCGACGCAATGCCCAGCCGCTTGGAAGAGAAATACGGAAACAACTTCCTATAATCGAAGCGGTGGTAGAACGACCCTACATAAATTGAAGCGTCATGAATGGTGCCGTTGGAGTTGAGAAGCATGTGAATATTGTACCTTTATTCATATGTAGTGGGTTCGAACCCACCCATCAAACATTTAACTTTTCTCAACTACGTCACAGGGACATTTCACGATCCAATTTTAAGAAAATTGGTTGTTATACGTGGATTTCTACATATCTTAGGTTATGAGAACCACGCTTGAAAAAAATGTTCGGCAATTAGTTCTACCAGGTCGGCCATCTTTCCAACATGGCGGATAACGTTTCTTCTGTGCTCGTGCAGCTGTTTACGGAATTTATTTTGAGAGGAGGTATTTTTAAATGTTTCAAGTACACTTGAGGAGCTACACAATGGTTTTTGATTCAGCTCTCTATCTCTTCTCATTGTTGATATATTCATGTTTCTGTTCACAGATACGAGAGCAAAAATTCCCACCCGCCATGTTGGAAATATTGCTGTCCCGAGAGGAATAAACGCAGGATATATTTCTCAAAGGGGGTTCTTATATCGTTGGACATGTAGTAAACCATGGAAAAAAATAAGATTTTTTCTAAATTCTCTAAGAGTTCTAAATTTTCTTCTTCCACCATGGTTAGAATGTTAAAATATGTGCACATTCAAATTTTGGCAACTCGAGCGCAATTACTTTGGGAGATATGGATGATGTAATAGATTCTTGTTTCTGAATAGTGAATAAAAAGTGTGGAAATACCCTCATATTTAAAATGATGAAAGAAATGGAGAGCAAATACAAAGTAATGGATACTGGGTGGAAGGCGCCACGTGTTGGAGGGTATGTTCTTCACGGACGCCATCTTGAAGTCCGCCATATTGAATCTCGATTGATTTTCTTAAAAGGGAAGGGGGTCGTGTAATATGTCATTCTGGGCTAGAATTTTACGGGAAACACGTTTCTGCAGTTAGATTTACCGTAAATGTATTATTGTGAGAGATAATGGTGTGTGACATTAGTATAGACTAATGTCACACACCACTTAAAAAAATAATGAAAGAAATGTAAAGTAAATACATACAAGTTCATATTAATATTGCAATATAATCAGGAACAATTTGTATGCATTTAGGTATCGATTCCTTCATCGTTTCAAAACAAAAGGTTTTTTCTTCAGGCTATTGCATCAGTAGCTCATACTAATGTCGCACACCACTATCTCTCGAAATAATATATTTACGGAAAAACTGACTTCATAAACATATTGCTCGTGAAATTCTAGCCCAGAATGACATATTACACGTCCCCCCTTTTTATTTAAGATAACAAATCGAAATTCAATATGGCGGACTTCAAAATGGCGTCCGTGAAGAACTTACCCTCCAACACGTAGCGTCTTCCACTCAGTATCTACTATTAGGTATTTGCTTTCCATATCTTTCAGCATTTTACAAATATAAGGGTATTTCCACGCCTTTTCTTCACTCTCCAGAAACAATACTCTGATTAATACATCATTGGTATCTCCCAAAAAAATTGCGCTCGAGTTTCCAAAATTTACATGTGCATATATTTTGACATTCTAACCATGATGGAAGAAAGAAATTTAGAACTTTTTTTTCTTCACCATCAGTATGTTTGCTTGTAAGAATTTTCAAATGCTGTTCTAATTTTAAATAGCACACCTAATTTATTATACTGCAAAATCAAAGCCATGAGAATGACCCACATAAGATCTCACCTTACCATCACATATCCCAAACCCTAACTACGTGAGGAGTAACGTGAGAGTAGCGTCTTGAAACCTTAAAAATGGAGTTGCAGTCGTCTTATATATCAAAATTTAAAATTTTGAAGAATTATGAATGTAAGATATATTGTTATCAGACATACAGAAATGTACACTGAACAGTCGGCACCTAAAGTTTGTACTCAGTCGTAAGATTTCCTTTCTAAATAACTTTGGAACCGATAAATTGATTTTTTAGTTTTTTTCCTACCCTACAGCAAATAACATTCTCTCCTTACATTATCGAAAGCCCTACTCAAACAGGTGAACCCATTACAAACGTATTCGGAGAAGCAATTTTACGATTGGGTAACAAACGCCGGCTGCTGTGCAATGTTTCAAAATGGATTAAACCATGAGAAGCTGACGAAATTTTGAGTTGAATCGCACATACAGATTAAGAGCGTAGTAAAAAAAACACACACAGACACAATACGTACGTAAAAGTAGCTTTGACGCATACATAGCTTTCCCCGTCGTCGCGTGTAGGAAAAAAAAATGCTTATCAATTCTTATCTCTTTATTTGGTATGTTGAAGTACTAGAGGTCAAAAATCTCGCCCTCTCTCTCTCACACACACACACACAGACAAACACATACTGAGAAGAGGGAGAAAGAGAGAGAGAGAGAGAGAAGGAGGTATAAAAGTTGCATTTAACAATTTACATCCTCACACAAATCTCACAAATTTATTAATTTCACATACGATCAAGTTTCTATCTCACTACTTTATATATTTCTCGTGCAGCCCTACTATTAATTTAAACTAGCGTACATGTTTTAAGCCAAATATATATTAATAAAATATTAACACAAAGGAGAATATTAATGTGTTTTTATCGTGTTACATTTTAATCTGCTGTAATTTAAATATATTTTTCCTTTTCGTGCATGTGCTATACAAACCCGCCAAACTATACGGTTTAACGGGTGGCCTAGGCACGTAGGCGTACATGCAAAAAAAAACGAGAGAACTTCCTCCAACAACAAAGATCCTCTTGGGAATCCTGCGGTGGCTATAACGAGGTTGTGCACCTCGGCGTGATAAGGTCGCAATGACGTCATATGGGCAGAGAGGGAGAAAACTGAGTGTTGTTCAACTTCTAGACTAATATGTAGAAGGGGGAACAGACCTTGATCGTTTATCAACTCAGTCCTCTTCAGTCTTTCACCTTTCCAACGTCTCCCGTGTTATGAGATTAAACTGACAGGAAGAAAGTAATCAGGCTACTGTAATATAGTATCTGGTCGTCATCTTGGTTTATTTAGCATCACTTAGGGCCTAATCATGTGGATAAAAGAGGGACAAAAAAAAAGGAATATCGCCTGGAAGATCCTGATAGAGAAATTTACCATGTAACAAAATATGGTTTAAAGAAATAAGCTACTGAACTCTATCTAACCCTTGTAGACAGAAAAAAAAAATGAATGTTAAGGATCGTGTCAGATAGAACAACAGATGACTTCGTTCAATTAAAGATAATTCGTTCAATTAAAGATAACTTCATTAATACCGATTTAAGCCTAAAATACAGCATCACAAAAATAAATGGGAGGCTTATGCAGGCTTATTTAATAAGGTTTATTTCTTTCAATAACTTTCCTCGAAGTTTCTTTTATTAAAGTAGCAATATAACAATTTGTTATGTTAACCACCTTCTAGTGAAAACGGTACTCTAAATGTTGCCGTGTATGCTACAGGATTTCCACATGAAATAGTTCAATAGCAGCTGGGATCTTTGTTTATAGATCGCCAATGTCTGTTAGTTGTGTATTGTACACAAAGATCTTTGACGAATTCTCGAAGAAAAGAAAAAAAAAATCACAAGGTGTGATTTCAGAAGATTTTGTCGGTCAAGTAATCTGTTTGGGAATATCTGACTCACAGACGTGTGAACATCCAATGAGGCGGTACATACAACAAAGTTTATACTCGTATAGATTCAAACTTAATAAGTTTCGCTTCAAAATGGTAGTAAGTTTAACGGAAGAATTTTTTAAAGCCTCTTCAGTATTATATTCACGCCAAACCAATAAATTACTCACTACGGATACGAGACTATTATTTTGGGACGGAAGAAGTATTTGCTATGAACATTCAGGAATATAATCCAACCAACCATAATAAACCAAGTTCCCTCATATAGGACGTCCAATCATAGTAAAGTAAGTCATTACGTTCTAAAAAAAAATAATGCTTTTTCTGGTAATGATGGCATTCATTGCTGTTGTCAAAGATAATCCTTATTCGTCATCGTTGATGACGGTGAACCAATATTTTCCTAATGGATGAATTTTCAATTTCAATTTTCCATTTTATCAAAAATTTGTTCCGTGTCATTTAGTTTGCTATGGTTTCAACTATAACGTACATTTGAGCCATATTGAGCAAAGTACAAAGCAAATAAATAGTCACGCATAAAGAGACCTACCGAAATTAGTTTTGGCACAGTATGAGCTTAAATACGCACATGCGTATTCAGTTCTGCTTTAAAGAGGAGTCGTAGAGTTACAAATCACTTACTGCGATATCATAACGGTTTTTCTGAGAGTTTAATGAGCACACTCGGGATACGAATAAGGATTATGAAAGGAAGTCAAGTCAGCCGTGAGACCAAGACCTATAATTCTACTGTCCAACACATCTTGGCTTGAGGACGTTGTCTATTTGATTATGTCTTCCACCGTCTATCACACACACACACACACTGGCGATCACACATATTTGTGATTATAAACTGTTTATAACGCTCTGCCGCCTCCTCCTAACAGAGATAATATATATTCCCTCTTAATGAGGTCGGCTTTCTTGTTATTTCAATGGTAGCCTACATTCTATTTAGAGGTCAGGCCACCAGGCTTAGCTTGAAGTATTATGGCGACCTCTTTTAAGAATCGCTTATCATTATTTACGTAGATAGTTCCAAATACCTATGGCTAGTAATAGTTTAAGGCTGTCAATTTTTCTAACGACACTATGATTTCACTACTGTTTATGGGAACCAATTCGTTGCAGTTCACGTATTTTAGACGGCGACATAAGTCTGGCGCCCTGAATCCATTTTTTTTTTATTTACTATCAGATATTTCACAGAATGAAAAATTGTACATTTTTATGTTTTAAAATATACCAATAAGATTGCTTTTTTCTTTAAAGGTGATGTCTCTTTATGCGTGACTATTTGCTTTGTAATTTGCTCAATATGCCTCAAATTTACTTTATACAACATCGGTCCTTTGATCCTGGCTCTTGCTTTCAACTTTCTGTCGATTACCGAGCATTGGAAATAAATAGAAGTCAAGAATTGTTATCTTTTCTTCAATAATATAGAGAAATATCTAGAAAGTGGGACATGAAAATGTATTAGGAAGCAAATGACTTCCTATATAAGGTTCCAGGTGTGTATAAAACTGATTGTAGTTGTGGAAAATCCTATATTGGTCAGATAAAAAGAACTATTGGAACTAGAATAAGGGTAATACGGGGAAATCAGTCGTAGCAGATCATTGTGGAGAACCCACGTATTTCCAGAAGACGAAGGTGTTACACAAAATCAGTGATTATTTAGGGAGAATTATAAAAGAGGCAATCGAAAAATAGCAATGGTTGAACAAAACTGCATCAAACTTGACAGATAAATGAAATCAGATATGAACAACAAAAATCGCCCATTTCAAATCCGATTCATCACGTCTCTGAGGATTTCCACAGATAAGTTGATGAAACAACTGTTGATGATGATGGGTGTTTCGCTCCAAGGCAGGTCCTGATCCCAAGGTTCCTGGGGAAAGTGAACCGTTGGCGAGTTGCCATTGCCTTCTATTGGACGAATATGATGTTCTAAGGACGAAGTATGATCTTCTAAGGTAAAGAGCGTCATTTTAAGAAGCAAGCTTATTTTTTGCTTTGGTCACCCCTTGAACGTTGTGTACGCTAGCAGCACGATACAATTCTTTTTGTACTCCAGGAGCACGAGAATGGCCTGTACGCCAGGAGCACAACACGAAATAAATGTATCGGGTACCACTTCGAGTGTGATTTGATCACGGTTTACGGCATTATGTGTCGATGTAGGACGTCATTTGTGACGATGCCGTATCTCCGAAACTATGCATAATTTTGAATTTCTTGAAAGAAACTTTTTTCTTCTTTTGATGTAAATAATTACCTCCCGAAGAATGCACCATGATTTCGGAAACACCCTGTATACGATCATATCAAGAATATCATTGCTTTGTAATGACCTGCTCGGAGACACGCCGATGACTTGAAGGTTCCTGGGCAAGGTTAACCGTTGGTAGTTTCTCATTGCCTTTCATGCGATGAATATGACGTACTAAAACGAGACTTATAGTGTAAAGCGCACATCAAAGCAATTGTATCTCCAGGAGGTATCGAGTGAAAAAAAAAAATGCTTTTTCAAAAACCTTTCCTAAAGTCCACGTGTCCCAACATTATCTCCTGATTTTTGACCGAATTTCGTTTCGCGTGTATTTTCGCTATTTTCTATTAATAGTTGTGTTTAGGAATAAAGTCACGATATATATATATATAAAAAAAAGAAAATGCTAGGAAAGTTTAAAAATACAAATGTTAAGCAGGAAGAAAAAACATACTTTATACACACACGTGAAGTCAATTTAAAAGACAAGATAATAATACATTATTCGTTTGTTATACACGAACTTCATGCTAGTGGTTTCTTTGTTGCTATAATTAGCAAAACAGAGGGACTACTTTAGCAGGAAAGAAAGAAAAAAAGAGAGATTGGAAAAGAACATGCATAATATATGAACATTTACCAGCTTTATATCTCCCACGACAAGAGAGACTTAGTCGCCTATACAACCAACTTGACTTTCGAGAGAACACGTTAAGCTAAATATATCGGAAGCACCTGCGATTAAAATTATAATGAAGAATGTGTTTTCATCATGCCGTATTGTGCAGATATTCTGCTTGTACTTGTGAGTCCACATTCGATCGTGTTGATAAATATGTTTGTGCCACTGTGTTTATCAACTTGTAGACAAAGTTCATGATCCTTTTATATGTTGATACACAAAATTCTGTGTTGATAAACATCGCAAAATGCAGGAATAACCACTAGTATATTGAAGGGGACCGTATACATCTTCATATGTGCATATAGGGCTATATCGGTGAGAAGAAAAAAACAGGTCAGTACGGCTATGAGCTACCAGGATTTTCTTCCAATGGCACTTCAGTCAATAGAGTGAAGAAAAAAAATATCGCACATCATTAAGTGTATTGACCTATTTTTTCCCTCCTGAACGATATAGCCCCATGCTACCCTATTGTTTCGAAGCACAATAAAGCAATATCATATATGGAGTGTAGTGCATAATGTTTACAGATTAGAAATATGAGGAAAATCGAGTTTTTAGATGACAGTACGTATATGTTTAAATACTGGTTGTAGGTAAAAACATATTTACATATAATTTACATAATTCTCGCTCACATTATCTGGCAACCTTATGCTCACTAAAGTCATAATAACAGTGAAGATGGTTGAGTGGGCATTGTTGTTCTCTGAAGTGTCGCTTATACTCTGAGAAATGTAGGAAAACATAATTATAATTAAAAAAAGAAAACATCGTTGTCATTTAAAGTACTGTTTGTAATGCAGTGGCGAATCCATAGGACCATAGGACACCCCCCTCCTTAAGGCAAAATATGTTAAGTTTGTAGCATTATTTCAACAATTTATTGCAGAAAAAGCTTCGATTTTTTTCGGGGAAAATCTAATTTATCTAGGAATGTCAATTGCTAGGGATACATGTGCCATATTCCATAAGAAAAGTTATCAACATGGGGGGCATGATAAATTTATATTTAAAAAGAAAAGTAACTTAATGGGTAAATATCGAAAATGTTTCTGGTCTATTCCACCTGCGTCCCCTTCATGAAAATACTGGATCAACCACTGATGTGATGCATTGTGCCAACGTATGTATTACGTTGTGCTTCAAGTAATAAAGTTTTCGGTTTTTTTTTTTCAGATTTCGAAATTACAAGGAAACTATTGGCACCATCTTCACGACTTGCTTCACTAAACGTGGACTTAACGTACACAAGGTCATCAGCTTTGTGCATTTGCACTTGTACAGAACGTTTTTTTTTTGCACATATTGGAAAAATATTCCTCCACATATTCATCAACATGTTAAAATTTTCCTGTCTTACCCTAAATGTTTTGCAAATATATGAATTTTTAACATATTTTGTATTCTCTGTCATGTAGACGTGGAATTTTACATGACCAGTCACAAGACGGAAAATGCTATCGCCTTCCAAAGTCAGATTCTGTATGCACGTATATTAAATCTGATTATAAAATTATTCGGAACTTGCCAATGAAGTGTTCCTGTCCTAGTAGGCAACAGAACCTTACTCTATTTGAGACACCTTTTTTTTAACTGTACTGAATCCTTAATACCGAAAGTAAATGTGTGATGTATTTGCTACAAAGACTTTAGTTCGCAATTGCTGATTGAATTTCTAATCATTAGGTTACGACTCCGGCTACGTTAATCTAAATTTTGATTTTCTGAAAGAAAGTTTGCTTATCGCTTTTAAAATTTTATTTCTTAATGAGAATTACAGTTGAACTTGCTAGAGATTGAAGTCATATTTTGATTTAGAACTTGATCGAAGCCAGGATGTCGAATATAGTCGGACGAAAACCTTCGGTTACCCTAATCTCCATATTGGAGTGTATGAATTGTTATTAACGTCCTAATCGACCTACTGAGCTTCTAAGGACGGGACCTACAGCTTTTTGTAACCACTACGTTCAATGGACCCGGCGGGATTTGAACCCGTGACCACGCACACAGAAAGCTCCCCATATTGGAGTTACTGGTATCTTAAGCATCGGCCATTACTTCGTTGGATTATCACGGGTTCAAAACAACCGAATCACTCCGGGTTTTCTGGGTCTGGGTTTTCCTCAGCTGCCTTTTTTTTATTTTTAAGAAGACATCCTTATTTGTAGTGAGCGAGAGTCTGAATAGGTTACATAGCACAGTTTTACTTGTATATTTTGTTATTAAAAATAGGAGCAGTAAACCTCAAGCATACGACCCGTAGGGAGAATAATTTGAAATGAGATTAAATAATTCCTTACCTCAATTTACTGAATCACAAGAAAAAGATCAAGTTATCACCAGTTTGCCATTCTTTATTTGTTTTAATTAAGAAAGTTACCAAAAAATATGCCAATTTTATTATCATACAATGTAAGACTAAAAATAATCACTGATAAAGGATAAAATGAATTTTATGGGCGGTAACAGCACTATGGCTTACGCCCGTCCCGATACGGGAAAGCCCCTTATCTTTGTCACGTCTAAAAATAGCTCTTAATTAAAATAATAAAATAATATAAAAGATGAAGATGTAAAAGGTCTTCACAATCAGAATAAAAACCAAGCCTGTAAACGGGGCTTTACAAATAAAACAAAACTACACTATAAAACTTAATGGAAGCCTGTAAATGGGACTTCACAAGATAAAACAAAACTACACTATAAAACATAACAGCAATGGAGCATAATCATAAAAAATAAACGGAAATCATAAAAATCTTCAAAAACAAGTAAAAGATCACCGTTTAAGTTTAGGTTTATACCTAGTTTTCCCTCGCCTTCCAACGAGATTAAAATCTATATCCATCAGGGGGTCCTCAACCATGTCGGAGGACAAAGATGAACTTGGTTGATGGATAGTATCTACAGACTCGTCCTGAGCTAATTGTGCAGCCAAAACGTTCGTCAAAGTCTTAATGCTCGTAGCGAGAGGTGAAGTTCGAGCTAATTTGGAGACCCTATAGGGACTAAAAGTAGGCTTAACCCGTGGAGCTCTAGAGCTCTTCACAGGTGTTTTTTGTCCCTGACTCTCTGGCGGCATATTACTAGGAGTCTCCGATTCTTTGGACGGCTTCGGAGTGTCGTCATGCACAACAGACTCTGTTTGTGTCGATACGTTAACTGTCTGGGTACCAACCGAGACAGTTTTAACTGCTATTTTGGCTACAACATGGGAAAACGCACCAGAGGGAAGGGTGCGCTGAGACTTTTACGCGACGTTTTGCATCTCCAGCAGATATTTTCTCTATCACCATCAGCTCTCTAATACGTTTTTCTTCTTTAAATACCGGACAGTCACGCGAGCAGGCCGTGTGATCACCCTTGCAGTTAACACACTGAGGTTTCAGTGATGTGCAAGGATCCGCACCATGGCTGCTGGTACCGCATATTGCACATACAGCAGAGGTCGCCTTACACGACGTGCTGCTGTGTCCATAGTGCTGGCATTTAAAACACCGGAGCGGACTCGGTATATAAGGACGGACAGGTAAGCAATAGAATGCTGCCTTCACGTCCTTGGGGAGCTGTGGCATGGCAAACGTCAAAATTAACGAACTCGTGGGTTTAAGTTCTCCACTCTTTCTTGTCTTAATTCGACGAACATTAACTACACCTTGGCTGGCAAGTGCATCCTTAATCTGATCTTCAGGGACATCTTGAAAGTCCCAACACGATATTACGCCCTGACTATAATTTAGTTGACGATGCGGTTCAACTTGAACCTCAAATTGTCCTAGGGTCTTCATTCTTAAGAGATTAGTTGACTGCTTGTTAGTTAACGTCTCCACGAGCAAGGTGCCGTTGCGAAGCTTTTTAACATGTGCAAGTTCACCTGCAACGTAATTAAGTTGTTTTTGTATAACGAAAGGGGATAACCCTTTCAAACCACCTGGATTTTCTGTTTCATTCTTTACTTTAATCACAAGATATCGTGTAATAGACGGTACGATACTTGTCTGTTCCTCTACTTCAATTGTATTTTCTTTGTCACTGCTTGATGCATTAGCTGTATGCGCCTTCTTACTAACATCAGTGACGTTCTCTTCGCTCTGTCTCTTCTGTCTCTTTCTTTCTTTCTGCGAAGGCGACTTATTAGGATGTGGTGGAGCCATGATGAATTGTAGCCGTAAATGCCCACACTTCTCCGTCTTCGTTCTGAGGAGCCAACGAGGCTGCCGGGTACTACCCTCATCACCCTTGTCAGCAAGCTGGAAATCGAGGCAAAGTCCAATGACTTGGCGTCGAAATCACTTGTACTCCCGACTGATGGATACTTGGGACACCCACTCCCCCGAGTGTTGGCGAGACCAAAGGTCCGAAGAGCTCCCCAATGGCGCACTTCCCAGCCTCAACGAGCTAAACCATCCAAAATCTGCTGTTAAGAACTAGGCGCTATCCAATGGTTCCGCCCCCTTTCCCCTGAGCCCAGGGGCCATCGTCAATGCAAGTACATCCTGTCACATCCGTGGTCATTGCGCGGAGGCGCACCTCACAGCAAAAGAGGAGATGAAATGATGATCATCTGTGGATGAAAATGAGGTGAATGTGAATGGAACTCCTCTGTGCTGGTCCTCCTTTCAAGCAGCGTAGGTGTTTAGCTGCGAGGGCTGATTGCAGCCAGCAAAAGCCAGCTGGACGATGGGGTCGCCAATTCCCTACGCCGTATACGAGCAGCGATGGTCTGCTGCTCGGGCTATGTGATGATGCATCACGTTGCGGCCCGTAGGCCTGCGATGAGGTCGCCAATCCCCTACGCTAGTGGGAAGTAAAAATTCTCAATAGAGAAGCACTTTGGCCCTGCTATTGGACTTCCCATAGACATCAACGATGTTAGCAGCTGCCAGGGCTGATTGCAGCCAGTAAAACTGACTGGGCGATGGGGGCGCCACTTCCCGACGCCGGGAAATAATCACTGAGTTATCTGCTCAGAACAGAGTCCATCCATGAGACAAGTCCGTTTTGACACACAGGAACCTCTCACCCAGGTCTAGTGGTCCAGGCGGAAACGTCGCGGACTTTGGATCGCCAATGAGTAGGTACGTGGGTTCGAACTCCATGGCCGCCCCGTAGTGAGACCTGACAGATTCTCTACGGTTTTCCCTTACCAGGCAAATTCTGGGATAGCATCTTAAATAAGACCTTGCCACTACATTGCCCATCCTCTCCCAAAACCCTATCATGACCTGAGCCAAAGATGCCTAAATGGTATAAATGAATTTAATTCAATAGGAACATCTGAATGTATGAAGATTGAGGTTATTATGCAATTGGTACTTACTAACTAAAATAAATACATGCCAATCAATACACAAATCAAGCTATTACATTAATAAAGGTCTCTGTACTCAACATCTGAAGTCAGTTTCTCTCAGCCTGTTTTGATTAAAGAATTATCCTGTTTAGCATACAGATCCACAGAGAAACAGAGTAACATGTAAAAATGAACAAGAAAAAAAAGGTCGGAAGCCCACTCTAAATATTGTACAGGACTGAACAAAAGTGGGCAAGACGGGATCGAACCCAGGACCCTAAGCTTGTCTCAAAGTACCTGCGTTATGAGCAGCATACCCACAAATAACGATGATGATATGATAGACGTGTCTTCACAAGGAAAAAGCGTCTGGAACACTCACCCCAAGGTCAAGTGATATTCAATATTTTAGCTACCACTTTCGAATCATGTAAAAAGAGTGTTACAACACCATGAGAACGGACTAACCTTGACCCTTTTATTTTTTGCTTTCAGTTGAAATTAGGAAATTATATAACGCAAGGGAATTTTGTTTTCCTTTTATCAATAATAAATAAGACATAAACTCAGTTACAATAAAATTGCATCAGGGATGAAAATATTGGGAAGGAGGAGACAACATATAACACGAAAAAAAAAAAAAGTTTAACACGCAACACCATATCCTCAATGGTTGTTTACCTAATGACATAAACATTCAAGGTTATTCATATCTAGAGTGCTGAACGGTCGATAGAACATGGAGTGGAAATTTTTGTATTGACAAATTGAATGTAATTTCTTGTAATTTACGTAAATTGCTTGGTAATATTACAGAAAGTAATTGCTACTTTCTCTTGATTAAAATTTTATAGACCCCTTTCCCGAAAACAAAACACTTTTTTTTTTGTCTCGGTTATGAAATGGGGGAAAATGAAGCTGCAGACGCAAAAACATGGTTTTACGTACACAACTATAATTTTCTCCAGTTAAACAATATTATACAGGGTGCTAAAGAATAATAATTAGGTAAGTTCCTTACTGGAAAACAAAGTAAAAGAAAAGCCTTCTCTCGAGAAACAATTCGGAACAAGAGTAGTTTTGGAGCTGTAGTGCAAAACATTATCACAAATTATCGTAAGAGTTGCCGACTTTGCAAATTACAATGAGAATTGTATACTGAAAACAAAGGAAAACAAAAGATACAAAAATAAAAACAAACTTTTATATGAGCTTTCCGGTCTCCGTTTATGATATTCCAAAATTTTCTTCCAGTTCCCGGCCTCCGTTTAAGCTTTCCTTCTAGAGTCTCTGGTCTCCGTTTGAGATTTTCAACATTTTCTTTTACAGTCTCCGATCTCCATTGTTACTTTCCAACGTTCTAAAATCTCCGGTCTTCGTTTGAGGTTTTCCAACATTTTCTTCAAATCTCCGGCCTCCGTTTGATCCTTTTGTTTTTAACATTTTCTTCTACTCTCTGTTTAAGATTTCCAACATTTTCCTTTCCAGTCTCTGATCTCCGTTTGTGATTTCTCAACATTCTAGAAACTCCGGCATCCGCTTCAGCATTTCTAAATTTTTATTTTAGATTCCCGTTGCTTGTTTGAGATATTCAACATTTTGTTTTAGTTTCCGGCCTATAGTAAGAAGAAGCATGCCATTTTCAAATCTAACGTATTTTATGCAAATTGTATCGTAAATATGCGATTTATTTGGCGGATGAATGTCTGAGTCCAAAACAACAAAGAAGTTCGTACTAGTTTTTGCCAAAAATAGCTTAATTTATGAGACACCGGAGGTGTGGGGGGTGGGGGGAAGGTCCAACTTGGAGCCCGAAGTGTTTTTTAATAATATTAATATTTCTTTACAGATAAATGATGCATGAAAACAAAAGCATGTTATTGGAAGTTTATTTCTCTTAATGGGGTGGATATTAGGAGTTAAGGCATGATATCACCCGGTTGACAGTGTTCTCAACCTCGCGTAAAGCTTAAATTTAAAAAAATAACACTACGCCAGTTTACTTGGCATTCCGTAGTGATGATACGCATCATACTGTAGGGTATATCGGGATGAACCGAGCACCAGATTTATTCATTTATGAAGACATGTGTATACACTACAGGATAACATTCCGTTGAACTTTGTAAGTCGTATGTTGTTTACGCTTCACCATTATTAACAAACACATACATCGACAGTATACAAGACGGAAGAAGCAGACGTATGGATAACAGCACATAATAACTCATATGTAATGCTTTTGATTATGTAACCAAATATTCATGTAACCATCAATTGTGTTTATAGCGCAAGAAACTCTTCCGGACTGTATGATAGGAAAAACAGGAGCATCAAACTGCATGGCCCATCACCTCCCCTGGAAACGTGCTGACCCATGTAGTTTAGCAAGCTCCTCATTTCCCTAAAAGGGGAAACTGTTTTTAATATATTAGTGGAGACAAATAGTGGACAGACACAGAGTCAAGTTATATCTTCTAGGAAGAACGCTCATACGCTCCGCAGTATAGAAACAGTCAATCTTTCCATTGGAACAGGCTGACAGGGGGTCAGCTGCCAGACAGACAACGATCATACAGTCCGGTGAGTATTAATGGCGCTACAGAATGTTAACAATATTTCAGAATGAAGCTAAACCTGTTTTCTGAACTATTGCCTGTTTTCTTAATCAGCTACATCCTAAATCCCCAGTACCTGGTGCTTAGATGCACAAAAACCTTACGATAAGTAAATGCACTGTTGCAAGCTGTGGAAATAATAATAGTAATTTTGAGCATTTCATCTGGGTTATTATTCGCAGTTAGCAACACTAATTTTTGGGCTTTATAGACGATGTTTACGATCACTATTGTTTACAATATATCCGCCAACATTGTGCCATTAAAAATACTTTATACAAGGTTGCCAACCCTGATGATATCACATTTTAACTCGTGGTATCCATTCTATTGATACAAACTGACTTCCAATAACAATTTTTCTTTCACGCATGGTTTTATAATCTTTCGACAAACCAGTATTTTATTTTCACCATTGAAACATGAACATTTTGGACTCGAAGCTGGATGGGCCTCGTGAAGGAAGTGATTTTTGAAGAGAAATCTCATATGAACTTTTCTGGTGTTTCGTCTAATACATATTACGGTACATTGTATGTATATTTATCCCTGTAACACCATCTTCATCGTTGGTGCTAACCCAACGACTCGAAGGTCCCTGGATTTTAACTAGAAAGTGACTGATAATCGTGACGGGTCGAAGTCAAAAGTTACTAGAATGGACCATATAAAATAAAGTTTACCGAAGTTTACCATCTTCACTGTTATTAAAGCATGTCTTTAGAATCTTTCTTGGATAAATACTGAATAAAGTATGGGAGAATCTTCAATGTATTTTAATTATTTAATATACATGATACGGACTGTGTACGCAACAATAAATTATCTCCATCACAACTGCTAGGTGCCAACCAGGCCTTTTATCCAAGCACCATCCAGTCATTCGCTTAGTAAAACTCAGGAAAATATCGTAGAAAACCTCAATCAGAATCGCCGACAGCGGAATTCAAACTTGCGCGCTTGCCCAGTGCCAATCTGAGATCCGTAATCGACAAAATTAACTAACGGAAACTGGGTCTCTCTCTACGCTCTACACTGAGCTAGTATTTATTATTATAGTCCAAATGCATTCACCTTGTATATACTTACTCTGCTTTTCGTGGTAGCATCCAAGTTTATTTGTAGTTATACAACGATACATTGAAACATTAATTTTCCTATTAAGAGAGACTGTATCTTAGTTTAGAAACTTCGCACTCGGAAGGTCCTAAGATCGAGCCCAACAGCATCCTATCCTGACTGAGGTTTTCTTAGGGATTTTCCTCAGTCATGCCAAATTAATGCTGAAACCTTCAAATTAGACTCTATCCGACTCCTTCCTGCTTCCTTTCTCGTACGCTATCGCGGCCTGAGCCTAAGATGCCTGAACTCATTAGTAAATTTAAATTCAATTTTTCCATCATGCAGAACTCTTTTCGTACGGTTGCATGCGTTTATCAGTGTTCGTAGTGACAGAGTGAGGACTATTAAGCATCCCGAATTCCTGCTGTCTCCCAGGAGCAGCCACGCAATGGAAGGAAGCTGCCAAGCTTTGAGGAATTTGATCACTCTGACATCCTTACACACACGATTTGTGATTAACACCTATGATTAAAAGCCTTCCGACGTCACGCTCTCATGACGTTGACAAACAGCTTCGCTGCTATTTACTCACATGTTTGTGTGACACAGTTAGCGTAGGTAATTACGCAGATATATTACAATATTTGTAGATAAAAGTGATGTTAACACAGGGACAACTGGAACCTTTGTTCTCCTATTTTGTTCTGCTAACAACAACAGTTTGTATCGGATTATCGAAAGAGCTACAGAGATAACCGGAGCTTTTCTTTGTTTTTCCTATTTTTTTTCGCCTAACAACAACAGTTTGTGTGAGATTAGGCCTATCGAAAGATCTGCAGAGATAACCGGAGCTTTTCTTTGTTTTTCCTATTTTGTTCGCCTAACAACAATAGTTCGTATCGTATTATCAAAAGGGCTACAAAACAATCGGAGCTTTTCTTTGTCTTCCTATTTTGTTCTGCTAACAAGAACAAACCATTTGTATTCTGGTGAAGAGTTCAGTGTTGATACTAACACGTCTCAACTGTTCACACAGCCTGAACTAAATGGCTTCATCAGAGATTAAGATCTTCCTAAGCAGCCAGCAGAGCTGACAGGCGCAAGGCTGAAGAGAAAATGGCACCAGGTACCTCATTCTGGTGTACAGGAATGATCTAAGATTTTCTTCCGCTTTTTTTTTTTTT